>MDKJ01146662.1:0-23143 GCA_005239525.1 Nicotiana knightiana | reverse complement strand
AAAGTGACGAGAGTCCTACGTAGCGGCTATTATTGTTATGTCCGGGTAGTTAGGCCTACACCATGCCTTGTGTTTTTCCTTTAAATGAACTATATGCTTGATAAATTAATGTTCTATGCGGCTTGTTTCCCTGAGATCATGGAATTTGAGAATTTTAAAGGAATTGTTCACTGAAAAGTAATTTATGAAGAATATTGTGTGGATTGTGTTTGGATGTGACCGCTTCGCAATTTACATTCCGCGAGCAGAGTGTTATTTGCCCCACTCTCATGGGAGCGGGCCGTACGCCACGACGAGATTGAAAGATACATTATGGTTCGGGTCGTTCGACCCTCGGCAGCGCACATATATGATTATTGTGATGGCTCAGACCGGTTGTCCTTATCCTGTATGCGCATGCTAAATTGTTAAATTTTTCATGGATATTGAGTGGGCAGTTATTTAAAAAGAAAAAAATTAAGTAGTAATTGTTTATTTGCTTCCAGTATTTATTTGAATTAGAGTTATCTTTAATGTTTATTGTTTTTATCATCCTCGTATGCCTTTTACTGATATCATATCTTGTTTAATTACTTTGTTGGACCTTAGTGAGTGTCAAGTCGACCTCTCGTCACTACTTCTTCGAGGTCAGGCGGGATACTCACTGGGTACATATTTATTTATGTACACATGCTACGCTTCTGTACTTAATTGTACAGGTCATGAGGCTGGTGCATCTGGTTATCACACCGGAGCTCGATTCTGATTATAGACTGGACCTGACTTCACGGTGAGCTGCTTCTCTTGACGATCCTCGGCAGCACCATGGAGTTTATTTTGTTATTCTCGTCTATTTCTTCCAGACAGTGGGACCGTTGTATTATATCTTTTGTATATTCTATTAGTATGCACGTAGGACTTGTGACACTAGTTCCTGGCATACACGTGGTAGATATTATGGTTTGTGGGTTTGTGTATATATATATGTTGGCTCACGCCTCTTTGTGACTGCTTTTGGTTAAGTTGGCTAATTATATTTTAAATTAATGTTTTGAACTTTAAAACTTGGCACGTATTAGGATGTTTAATCAAATACGGGAAAATCCTTAGTAGTCTGAGTGTCGGTTTGCCTAACCCCGGTGTTGGGCGCTATCACGACCTGAGGTAGTATTTTGGGTTGTGACAGAAGTTATTTTCTTATTTCATCTCAAACCTTTTTCTAGAGATTAGTGTGGTATATCCACTACCACTAGCACGTCCATATTCTTCCAAGAATGAATATGTATTCATAAATCAGATGTCACATTCACATCATGAATGGACCATAATCATCTATATATGCTTTACAAAATCTCATGTCAAATCGATGACAAATATTACTTTCACATAGTGAAGGATTATTTTGAGAATCTTTTTTATTCTCACAATCACAATGATAACGATTATAATTTGCACGTCCACATCCATTAATACTTTCACGGTAATAATCTTGTCTTCTTTCAGACTTATCACATATTGTTATCTCATTCTCTTAAGGGAAATGAGAATGAAGCAAATTCAATGGGATGTGTTTCCACTTCTTTGCCCAAAATCATACACATGAATTTGATCATGGCAAGACATAGAAATTTTACCACTTCTGGTGGTTATAATTTCTTGCAAACTCTATTAGAGTTATAATCAAAGTTTTATTGTCTTTGCTTGTAACTAAAATCAAATTATAGAATTTGAAAGAGAAAAATAAAGTAAAATACTTACCTTAAATCCAGAATTTAATCACGAAGGAAGTTCATGGAACAATTGACAATCATCATGCTCAATCCCAAAGCTTCTACTCAATTAGTTAGAGTCTCGTGCTGATAACGTGTAATGAAACAATAAAAGAAGAAGAACAATGTTGTAGAGAAAGAGAGAGAGAGGGGGGGGGGGGGGGGGGGGGGAGGGGGAGAACTCTCTAAAAAATAGACATTCACTCTAAATAGAATTCTATTTTTAACAAGAATAAATATATAAAGAGAATTCAACACCTATTATATGATATTGGTGTGTGACGAGTTTAGGGTGATCACTTGGCGACACCATACCAACATGGGTGTCCAATGGCTGAAACAGAATTCTCGCCAAAGGGATTCGAGAAAGAAAAAATATAAATATAAAGAGAAATTAAAGGGATTCAATATCTAATATATATTCATGATAAAAAAAAAATTAAAGGGGGTTGAACCCCTTTTTACCTACTTAGATCTGCCCTTGCTTCCTTCATATTTAAAAAAGTAATAGAGCAAAGTGTGTGACGAGATGGCTGCAATCCTTTCATCAAGTGTCGTATTTGATCGGTAAGAATAAAGAATTTATGAGTAGAAACTTCTTTATTCGCTTAGTAGGTCTCTTTTAATCAACAGATAGGTTGTGGATTTTAAATAATTAAATAAAAAATAACACAATTTAAAATAAGAATATTGTTTCTTTTAGTCAGATCATAAATGATTATAAACAATTATACTAGTTTACCATAATTAAGTAACAAATAAATACCTAAAATACCTATTAATTCAGGATGATTATGTGTTAAAAATTTAAATGAAAGCAAAACATAGCAATTGACTGCCTAAATGACAATGATGTCATTCTTTTTGGATAGAAAAGAATATTGGACTCCCAATGATTAACTAGCTAGTTGTTCAATAATTGTATAAATTATTATCACCACCCAAATATAAAATATGTTTTAATTGACTCAACATATCAAAAAAGTCAAGATATATCCACAAAGATAGCATACAACAAGTTGTTTAAGAATTTCCTTTCTCTTGGGTGCAAGTTGATCTAGCTGTTTTCGTCTCTTTCTTTCTTTTGTATTATTTATTTAATTACTATTTTGTTTTCCTTTTTCCGTAAGGAGTTTTTGGCGTAATAATTCTCGCGTATAGACTCCACAATGATTTGGACAATCTAACGAATCTCAAAATACATCTAGAACCTCTTTAGAAGGGATTAGATCAACGATAAAATTATTTTTATGTGATTTATAGATTTGTTTAAGCTGTCGAAATAGCTACTAAGGCTTGCATTAAATAGGCTATCTACATCACACTCTTTAGAAACTGCTCTTTCTCGAACCTTGCATGAACGCAAAATATTTTGTGCACTAGAACCCTCTGCTTTTCCAAAGAAGAACGATCTGCTCGTCGATAAGAATTTTTGAGATATTTTAAATAAATACAATTTTCAATTACACTTCTAACGATTAAGTATGTGATCTAACACAATTGGTTAAAATATGCTAATAATATACTCCTCCTGTTTCAATAAGAATGAACCTATTTTTTTTTAGTTAGTTTCAATTCTTTTAAATTTAAAAAGAATATTTTTTATCTTATTCTTAAATCTTAATGACATGATTTATAAGCATACAAATATCTATGGACATAAATTTGAAGTATGAATTTCAGAATTTTTTTTATTTTCTTAAATTTTAAATAGGTTTAAATAAATTAAAACGGAGGGGTAAGATTTATTAGCACGGTTTTGTGTATAAAAGCTAAATAAGTAAAATAATTCCAAACTTTCTCTTTGTCTTTTCTGCTTTGGAGTATGGGCCAAGTCGGATCCTTTTATGCAAATAGTGTCCTCCTCAAGGAAAGTTCATGGATCATTATGAATATGCCAAAGGATCCTCTTTGTTTGGTACCTTTGCATAAGTAAAACAATATTGAAATTAAAGTTTCATTTTTCTGTCCAAATACAGTTCCTTTCTTGTTTTTTTTCTTTCTTTAGTACGTTAAATTAAGGAAATTCTAACGTATCACCATACTTAGACAAAAGTCTGTAGGAAGTCAGGAACCCTTTCTAATGTGAACATTATTTTATATCATGTAGAGGCAGAGGCGGATCCATGTGTATGGGTGAGGGGTCATCGGATCCCGTAAACTTCGGTCGAAATTTTGTATATATACACATAAATACTTTAAAAATAGTTAACTAAAAGCAATGGGCACCCTGAACACTAAAAACATCTAGGGGCATTGGTTGAACAGAATAATGTGCCCCTATCACGTAGAGGAAAGAAATTTGGTAACTTTGCTCTAGGTTCATGTTAATCAACCTTTCGTGATAAATGAATTTAATTTAGATGGCTATATTCATTCTCCTAGTTAAACCAAATAATATCGCAGGTACTAATCTGCCTAAATCAATCAAATATTCCAATCTCATCATATATCTTCTATACGCATATATCAAAATGCACCTTATGATACAACTGTAATGGTCCCTCTCATTATATGACATTGACATATACCTATTTGTGCTTCAAATCCTCGTCAGACAATGAAATAGGCGCGTTCGGACATGATTTGGTTAAAGTTTGAAAAACTAATGAGTTCACGTGAACCTGTAACTAATACTGTGGATCCCCCTGCATAGAGGAAAGAAAATTGGTAATTGATCACGCCCAACTCTAGTCCTAAAAAGGATAAACAATCGTTGTAAATATAATCTGATTTATAAGTTCGGAATCGAATCCCACAGAGAACTAAGGTTTAGCTACAATTGTTCAGTATTGCTAAGAAATACAAGTACAAATAATTTCCTAGTTATAAAGATTGTAACTTTTATTTTAAATTAAGTAATTAACGAGTACAAAAAATAGTAAAATTATCAACTAACAAGATTAAGGAAGTCTAGAGTTATGATGTTCCCAATTGTCAGAATTCTCTTCCCCCTCCCCCCCCCCTCCCCCTCCGTTTTCTATAATTTCGCCTAAGTATTCTCTACCAATCGTGAGTACTTCGAGTGTCGTAATTCTCTTTCGAGCAACTACAACAATTTACTAGACATATTGTTACACCCTATATTTTCGTACATGAAAATACGCCATAAATAAATTAATTAATGAGAGCTCGGAAGTGAGATGTCACGTCCCACATTTTTGTACATTGATGTTTCGTCGTAAGTTAATCGACGTAAGCTCAAGAATGAGATTATTTTGAAATTATAAGTATTATACTATTTCAAACAAGGAATAAGTAAATTCATGAAGGTGAGAGGGAAAGCAAATCGAAGAAAACGAGTTTCGTCGAAACTTGTCAATTTGGGATAAAATACGGCCCGAGCTATAATACCCGGTATCTATGGACTAGTGTCATACAAGGTACCACATGACCATGATAGTACGGTGTATAAAGTGTGTTAAAAGTGAAATAGTATTTTAAGCAATTTGAGATAATTGATTAATTATTAGTTAGTGGGAGATTAACAAGTTAACTAAGGAAATTGTAGATAAACTTAATTAAATTTGGATAATCTTAATAGCCAAAAAAACGTGACAACCACTTAATAGTATTTGGTGACTCTTAAGCTTTCATACAAGGTGTCAAAAGCAAAACATATAGAATTTTACATTTCTTAGGCTAAAGACTCCAACATGCATAAATATGTATGACTCTGTGCCTAGAAAAATTAATCTTTTGTTCTTCAATTTATAAGCTTTTTTTCCTTTCTTTTCTCGGCTTTGCTTAAACAAACAATATTACATATAACTAAGTAGCATCATAGTTTTTTTAACAACTCGTGACTCTTTAGACCGAAGAATCCTTAGTGACCTGATCAACAACAAAAAATTTGAAGGGTTTTACAACATACTAAACCTTCCTGGTCACTACAACACCAAAATTTGAACATTTGTTCCTAACAATGGTAGTAGCAGTAGATCAACCGCATCTAATACAAGTAGAAGTAGTTATAATGGTGGTAGTAGTAGTGGACTTGTTCGCCAAAGCATCATCTAGTTAGTTTTCTTCCCTACTTTGATCTGGCGTTATGTGTTCTCGCAAAAGATGTGTGCTAGAGGGATTGTCAAGAGAATTGGTACAGGTATGTTAAGACTATCCCTTATTTGTTTTTGGCATGATCCAATTTATACAGAAGAAACGAGCAAACGCACAGTTTTCATAAACGACCCTATTCATAGAAATAATAGGGGTCTCTATGTTCTTGATTCCCCATGTGTCACATTATTCTATCATCTGTTCATGAGTCTCAAAAATACGTAAGTTGGTAAAATTTATTTCATGATATTAATCAGAGGCATAATGGTCTTATGACATACCGAGAGATTTTATTAACGTATTTCATATGCATTTCATGCATTTATACATGCACATTAACCCATGGCCAGATGACGTTATATACGTGTATATATATGTATATGGAATATGAGAAAGGTTATGACGTTATATACGCACCACCACCTGATCAGCTGGTATACGTTGATGATTTTGCCCACAGTGGCCGAGATGATATGATGGGATGCCCTCAGAGGCTTGATGATGTTATGAACACATGTACTTATGCACGACATGACATTCATACGCATATGCATGACACTACAAGTATTTCATGATTTATAGAGTTACCCATACTTACAGGTTAAGTCATTTACTCCATGTTTCCTCCAGGTCTTTATATACTTATTTATGTGCCTTACATACTTAGTACAGTATTCGTACTGACGTCATTTTCTTGGGGACGCTGCTTTCATGCCTGCAGGTATAGAAAAACAGTTTGACGAGCTTTCATAGTAGACGAGATTGGCTTCAACGAAGGATCGGTAAAAATCCACCTCATTCGGAGTTCAGCCGAGCCTATGAGTCATCGTATCAGAAGTTTTCTACAGACTTATGGGTAGGCAGGTACCCTATCCCATTTGATGTCAAATAATCTTAGAGGCTTTATAGACAGAGGTTCATTTTATACAATATGTCAGAGGCCTTGACGGGCCAAATGTATTCATGTTTTAAGAAAATGGTTCAATGATACAGTGTTTTCTCACTTACAATTTTACATTACTAGTTGTGGCCATGTTGGCCCATGATAGTCACGAAAAGAATGAATGAGTTACACGGCACCAGGTTCCAGCCACGCCTCCCAAGGTTGGGGCGTGACACATATTCTTCCGAACTACACCAGCTGGCACTAATTCACGGCTCACTAAAATTGCACCTAGGTTTCATTATTTCTAATCTCACCTTTAAACCCTCCTTATTGATTTCTCACATACGTTAGGAGTGATGTTGTTCAACAGTTACCTAAATATGTACCCTTTTTCAAGCAATACACACTAAATAGGCACAGTCAATTGATGACCATTCAATCAACAACAATTAACTCGTAGGTGAACAAATAGAGAAATTCAACAACTTAATTATATAAACATGTAATAAGAATTCATCCTACAAAAGGTTCCATCAAAACCCTCGATAACAAATTAGCTATTCATAATAGTATGCAAAACTACAATACTAGAATTGATAACCAATAATGAAAATAGAAAGAAAGAAATGAAAAACTCGTAGAAGAATTCTCCGCCTTGCTCCTAGTGTGTTCTTGCCTCCTTCAGTCGATAATCCTCTCTAAAAAGGTCAAACCCCCCTTCAAAAGTGAGTTTAAGGAATATTTATATGTGATCGGGTTTGTATGGGAAAAAATAATACAAGCCCACTTCGGAACAACCTTTTTAGGTTAGCTCGTTCACTCTCTCGTGCGCACGCGAGAGTGAACAAACGAAGTGCTTCTTTTTTTCTTTTCCTTCTAGGTCTCTCGTGCACTTCCATGCCTTTTTGCCATAATCCGCTGTTTTTTTCTCAAGATTTACCTCAGGTAGCTCGTTCACTCTCTCGTGTGCACACGAGAGTGAACGAGCAAAGTTCTTCTTTTGTCTTTTGGTCCCGAATCAACTTCTTTTGCTCATTTTTCGTCCAACTTGCTCCTACACGTAAGAATGCACATAACGAGCATAATTCACTATAAAAACTCATATAACCTACCGTAACCACACCAATTATGAGATTAAAATAATATAATTTTTGGTCGTTTATCAGTTACTTTGCTCTAGGTTCATATTAATCAACCTTTCGTGTTAAATGAATTCAATTTAGATGGCTATTCATTCTTCTAGTTAAACGAAATAATATAGCACGTACTAATCTGCCTAAATCAACCCAATATTCCAATCTTATCATATATTTCCAATACGTATATATCAAAATCCACCTTATGATACAACTGTAATAGTCTATACGATGAAAATTGGGCTCACCCGATTTTGTTGATTAACCTAGATCAGGATGGTGAGCCGAGGATCGGCACCGTCTTATATCATACTGAGACATGAAGGTGCGGTATCAAGCTCGGAATTCAAAGCATCGATCAAGATCGAGACCAAACGGGATAGGCATCGAGCAAGACCGAAGATAGCATGCTAACGGAAATTCGAGATATCCATGACCGAGCGAGGATCGTGGCGAAAATCTCGGCACGAATCAAGTCAAGAATGGTTATTCAGCCAATCATGATATTTCCTTCCGTATTTAGAATTTTACCGTAAGTGGAATTCCTTTACTATATAAAGGGGGGTTCTAATCATTTGTAATCATCTAATTTCCATATAACACATCAATACAATACTCTTTTCTCTTAAACTCTCTTTGTTTTTCAGTTCAGTTCATATTTCTTAGCTATATTCTCAGTCGGTTCCAGGTAGATCTAGCTCGAGAGCCAAGTTGCATTTTATACTAGTTTGCCTTATTTTTCAGTCAATTATTAATATCAAATATCGTATCTATCAATTTGTGCTAGGTGAAATCACTTATCCATAAAATCACTTATAAATTTAATTATTATAACATTTTAAGGGTAAACATTTTGGCGCCCACCGTGGGGCTAAGGATAATAGTGATTGTGCGGTACTAGTTCTCATAACACACACTGCTTTACGCTTTTTCTCATAAGATATTTTTATTTCAGGACCAGCATGTCGAACTCTCAAACAGTACCCACACACGCCGACAATGGCCTTAGTTTTCATGGGGAAAACAACAACATAGCCGCCCAAGGTATCGAAGTACCTCGGGCTGACCTCGAGGGAGTACCTGCTGTAGACCCCATCGACGTCAGTTCCCATGTTGCTCTGAATGCGAATCTGGGCGTCGATCCCGATAATAGCATCCACAGATATGCTCGATCAATCGGTCAGAATGCACAGAGCGGCGAAGACAGCGTATTCAACCTTCGATTAATATTTGAAATGTTGCAGGCTCAACAAGCTGCCATAGCAAAACTCCAAAATCAGAACCACACACCGAGCAGGGCCGAACCCGAGCCCTCACTATAAGTTGCTCACAGAGCCGCCAATACCAGAGAGGTCAAACGTGAATGGATCAGGGACTGACCCCTCTATTATGAAAATGCCGGAGGAGCTCATGAGAAGAATTGAATCGGGGGAGAAAAAGATCGAAGAAAACTATAAAAAGGTAGAAACGTATAAATCCCGAGTTGATCAAATTTCGGGGGCACTACCAATTCTGAAAGGTTTGGATTTGAAGAAATTCGTGCAAAATCCTTTCCCCCCAAGTGCGGCTCCTAATCCCATCCCAAAAAAATTCGGCATGCCGGAAACTTCCAAATATAATGGAACCACCGACCCCAATGAGCATGTCACTTCTTACACATGGGCAATAAAGGGGAACAATCTAGAGGACGATGAGATTGAGTCCGTTCTGCTGAAGAAGTTCGGAGAAACTTTATCAAAGGGGGGATGATATGGTATCATAATTTGCCTCCCAAATCCATTGATTCCTTTGCCATGCTCGTAGATTCCTTCGTCAAAGCACACGTCAGAGCTATAAAGGTCGATACTAGGAAGTCGGTCCTCTTCAAAGTGAAGCAGAAATACAACGACATACTCAGAGAGTTCATATCTTGGTTCTAGATGGAACACATGGACCTACCCCCGGTCGTAGATGATTGAGTCGTCCAGGCTTTTACTCAAGGGCTGAACATACGAAGTTCGACGGACTCTCGACAGTTAAAATAGAATTTAATCGAATATCCAGCTGCGACCTGGGCCGATGTTCATAATCGGTACCAATAAAAAATCAGGGTCGAGGATGATCAGTTGGGGACTCCTTCCATTTCCACTTATCCATACAGGCCCGCTGGTAGAATTCAAAGGGACATCGATAGAGAACCACGATTGAACAGAGATCGGTATCAACCATATGGTGGAGATCGGATAAACAGTGGCCCTGGACGCAACCCCGTTTGAAATGATCGAAGAAATTATCGAGGATAGAGCTCCCGAGGGCTCATAAGTAAGAGCGATTTCGATAGAAACATCGAGCCCACAGAAGCACCTCGAATATCAGAATACAACTTCAAAGTTGATGAATCGGCTATTTATCATCCATTGGGCGGATCAAAGACACCAGGTGGCCCCGACCCCTACAGAACGATCCGGCCCATAGAAATCCTAATCAGATGTGCAAATACCATGGTACTCATGGTCATAGAACATAGGACTGTAAATAGCTAAGGGGTGAGGTAGCCCCTTTGCTTAACGAGGGTCATCTTCGAGAATTCTTGAGTGACCGAGCTAGAAGCATTTCAGAGACAAAGATGCAAAGCGGAAGAATGAACAGGAAAAACCAAAACACGCGATTCACATGATTGTCGGTGGGGTCGATCTTCCATAGGGACCCGTATTCAAGCGCACCAAGGTGTCGATCACGAGGGAAAAGAGAACTCGGGACTATGTAACGAAGGGACCTTGACTTTCAATGACGAGGATGTAGAGGGGATATCACAACCCCACAACGACGCACTGGTAACATCTTTTCTTATGAATAAAATTCAAGTTAAATGTGTTTTGATTGATCCAGGTAGCTCGTCCAATATCATCCCATCAAGGGTCATAGAGTATCCCGTCCTACGGGATCAAATTGTGACCGCGACCCAGGTTCTTAATGGTTTCAACATAGTAAGTGAAACCACCAAAAGCGAAATTCTCTTGCCAGTGAACGTGGCTGGGACCATCCAAAAAAAATGTTCCACGTGATCGAGGGTGACATGAGGTATAACGCCCAGCTCAGAAAACCTTGGATCCATAATATAAGGGTAGTACCCTCGACCCTCCACCAAGTTCTGAAGTTCCCGACACCAGAGGGAGTCAAAACGATGTACAGAGAGCAACCTGTTGCCAAGGAGATGTTGACGAAGTGATACGGGTCTCGACACTCTCATCAACAAAGAAATTAGATTTGAAGGAAAAATAAGAGGCCAAATAGCAACCACAGGTACCAGCCTCGACCCAATCGGAAGAGCAGGGGACATACGAGGATGATGAGCATTGGATCCCCCGATCCTTTATAACTCCAGATGACTCCGACGCCATAAAATCAACGGTCGAAGAGCTGGAACAACTCATACTGATCGAGTACATGCCCGAACGAAAAGTATACATGGGCACGAGGTTAACCTTCGAGCTCAGGGAAAAAACTCATTAAATTACTTTTAGATAACATGGATTGCTTTGCTTGGTCCCATATATATATATATGACAGGGATCCCACCGAACATCACTACCCATCAATTGAGCTTGGATCCAAAGTTCCGTCCAGCAAAACAAAAAAGAAGGCCCCAATCCGAGGTCAAGCATGCATTCATCAAGGACGAGGTAACTAAACTTCTCAAAATAGGGTCCATTCGATAAGTAAAATATCCCAAATGGTTAGCCAACGTAGTGGTAGTCCCTAAGAAGGGAAATAAACGTAGTATGTGCGTAGATTATAAAGACTTGAACAAAGCATGCCCTAAGGATTCTTTTCCTTTGCTGAAATCAATCGTATGATTGATACCACAGTCGGCCACAAGATTATCAGTTTTCTCGATGCCTACTACGGGTACAACCAAATATAGATGAACCCGAAGGATCAGGAAAAGACTTTGTTTATCACTAAATACATCACCTATTGTTATAATGTAATGCCGTTCAGACTAAAAAATGTTGGTGCAACTTATCGACGCCTAGTAAATAGAATGTTTGAAGAACAAATAGGAAAGTCAATGGAAGTTTATATTGATGACATGTTAGTTAAGTCCCTGCGAGCAGAGGACCATTTGAAACATTTGCAGGAGACTTTTGATATACTATGAAAATACAATATGAAGCTCAACCCAGAAAGTGTGCGTTAGGGGTTAGCTCAGACAACTTCCTTGGCTTCATGGTATCTAATCGGGGGATCGAGATCAACCATGATAAAATCAAGGCTATCGATGATTTTTTATACGTCAATACTACATAAGAGGGGGGTGATTTGTGTGGTGTCCAATTTTCGAGTGCTGTCGTTATAGAAGAACCTGGTTCTTCTATGTTTTCCAACTCGTACTGTTGCGGAATAATAAAATGAAAAAAAATTAAAGAACACAGAGATTTTTACGTGAAAAACACCTGGCTCAAAAGGTGAAAAGCCACGACCTACTACTCAGTAGGGTTTTCTCCAAACATTTCACTACAACAATGAGCCAAACAGCATTTACAAAATAAACTCTTTTGTAAACCTAAGGATTAACTCTAACCCTTTGTGGAAAACTAGCCTCTAGCTATTTGCGACAAACTTCAAGTTCACTATAACTTGAACACTCAGTACCTATTATAACTGCTTCTAGATAAAGCTGAAAGGTACAATTTTTAATCACCTACTACAAATAAACTAGACTAAAAGACAACAGATGGAACTGGTTCTTCTAGCTGGTTCAAGTAGCTCCAGATTCGCATATCCAATTTGGCTCGAACTGGTTGCAAAATTTCTTCACGAATTTTGCTCTCAATTCTTGATAAATTTCTGCTTTTGTGCGTCTCTCTACAATAAGAACATTCTACAATATATATAGGATTTAGTAGATAAGGAATTAACTAGATCCTAATTCTACTCTTCCTTGGTGAAAGAGTTCTAGTCAAACTCAACTCTTAAATCCTTCCTTATTGAATAAGGAGTCCTTCTCCAATTTCGTTTTTGCAATCTTTTCGATCAGAAGATATCTCAATTTTACCAGAATACATTTATCTCATGCATGTGCATCTCAAGTGCCTTTAACTCTCCTGGTTTATGTCACCTGTGATGGACCTGGTTCATCTCGGAGTTCCTTTGTCAATCTTCAAAACTATTTCCTTTCTTGGTCCAACAATCGAGGATATCACGATTGTAGATAATGTCAAGTTCATACAAAGACTAATGGGGCGCATAGCCGCCCTAGGGCGATTATTTTCAAGATCCTCGGATAGAAGTCACTGATTCTTCTCACTGCTCAAGAAGAAGAGTAGCTTTGCATGGACTCCGCAGTGCCAACATGCCTTGGAGGAACTAAAGTAATACTTATCGAGTCTGCCACTGCTTCACACCCCGAAAGCGGACGAGCAACTCTACTTGTACTTGGCAGTCTCGATAATAGCGGTAAGTGGGATCCTAGTTTGAGAAGAACAAGGTACGCAATTCCGTGTTTACTATGTTAGTAACCAGATATCCACACTTAGAAAAATTAGCGCTTGCTTTAATAAGTGCCTCTAGGAAATTAAAACCATATTTCCAATGTCATCCAATATGTGTTGTAACCACCTATCCCCTTGGCCAAATGGGCCATCGAGATCAGTAGGTATGATATCGAATATCTACCCCGAACGGCCATCAAGTCTCAAATATTGGCGGACTTTGTGGCCGACTTTAAGCCAACCCTCTTGCCCGAGGTTGAAAAAGAACTGTTATTAAAATCGGGTACATCATCGGGGGTGTGGAACCTCTTCACGGATGGTGCTTCGAACATGAAGGGGTCCGGGCTGGGTATCGTTCTAAAACCACCCACGGGTAATATAATTAGACAATCTATCAAGACTCCAAAATTAACTAACAATGAGGCCGAGTATGAGGCCATGATTGCAGGTCTCGAGTTGGCTAAAATTTTGGGAGCAGAGGTCATCGAGGCCAAATGTGATTCCCTCCTCGTGGTAAACCAAGTCAATAGGACTTTCGAAGTCCGAGAAGACCGAACGTAGAGATATTTGGATAAGTTACAGGTAACTCTACGTCGGTTTAAATAATGGACCTTACAACATGTACCTCGAGAACAAAACAACGAGGCCGACGCTCTTGCCCACGGGTAATATAATTAGACAATCTATCAAGACTCCAAAATTAATTAACAGTGAGTCCGAGTATGAGGCCATGATTGCAGGTCTCGAGTTGGCTAAAATTTTGGGAGCAGAGGTCATCGAGGCAAAATGTGATTCCCTCCTCGTAGTAAACCAAGTCAATAGGACTTTTGAAGTCCGAGAAGATCGAATGTAGAGATACTTAGATAAGTTACAGGTAACTCTACATCAATTTAAAGAATGGACCTTACAACATGTACCTCGAGAATAGAACAGCGAGGCCGACGCTCTTGCAAACTTGGGGTCATCGGTCGAAGACGGCTAACTCAACTCGGGAATTGTCGTACAACTCATGAGATCGGTGATCGAAGAAAGCCACACCGAAATAACCTCCACTAGTCTGACCTGAGACTGGAGAAACAAGTACATAGAGTACTTAAAGAATGGGAAACTTCCATCAGATCCGAAGGAATCGAGAGATCTGCGTACGAAGGCCACTTTATCCGAAGACGGAACGCTGTTTAGAAGGATGTTCAATGGACCACTGATAATATGTTTGGGACCGGGTGATATAGATTACATCCTACATGATGTTCACGAAGGTACCTGTGGAAATCATTCTAGTGCTGAGTCATTGGTCCACAAAGAAATTAGAGCAGGATATTATTGGATCGACATGGAAAAAGATTCAAAGGAGTTCGTTCGAAAATGTGACAAATGTCAAAGGCACGCATCAACGATTCATCAGTCCAGAGAGCTGCTCCATTCAGTTTTATCCCCATAGCCATTCATGAAATAGGGAATGGACATCGTTGGCCCTCTTCCATCGGCCCCAGGTAAAGCTCAGTTTATTTTATTTATGACTTATTATTTTTCTAAATGGGTCGAAGCACATGCTTTCGAGAAAGTTAGAGAAAAAGAAGTCATAGACTTCATTTGGGACCACA
This sequence comes from Nicotiana knightiana, assembly GCA_005239525.1. NCBI lineage: Eukaryota > Viridiplantae > Streptophyta > Magnoliopsida > Solanales > Solanaceae > Nicotiana > Nicotiana knightiana. Next base: position 8,236 of record MDKJ01146662.1, on the reverse strand, counting down.
TTATATGTCGATTCAGGATGCCCGCCGAGATCGTATGTGACAATGGAAAGCAATTCATCAGCAACAAAGTAACTAAATTTCTCGAGGATCACAAGATCAAGAGAATTTTATTGACACCTTATCATCCAGTGGGAACAAATAAGCCGAATCAACCAACAAAACCATTATTCAAAATCTTAAGAAGAGGTTGTCCGACGCCAAAGGAAAGTGGAGAGAGGTACTGCCCGAGGTTCTTTGGGCATACTGCACAACATCGAAGTCTAGTACATGAGCAATGCCGTTCTCGTTAGTCTATGGTGCCGAAGCTCTTATCCCGGTCGAGGTTGGAGAACCTAGCTTGAGGTTCCGATATGCAATAGAGGAATCGCATCACGAGGCCATGAATATGATCCTAGAATTGTTGGAGGAAAGACGAGAATCCTCCCTCGTATGATTGGCCGCACAAAAATAGTGAATCGAAAGGTACTGCAATCGAAGAGCCAATCTTCAACATTTTAAAATCGGGGACTTGGTACTAAGAAAAGTCACCCTCAACGCTCGAAATCCGAATGAAGGAAAACTGGGTCCAAATTGGGAGGGACCGTATCAGGTGCTTGACATCATTGGTAAAGGATCCTACAAGCTCGGCACGATGAATTGCGAATAATTGGAATGTATCGCTCCTAAAACAATACTACTGCTAAGGTAAGACCCTTCCATTTTCATTTAGATTTCAAACTAACCATTGCAGGTTTTCGATCAGGAATGACGATGGATTATTCAACACGAAGTCTTTAGGTCTGAAATCACGTGTTGCACTCTTTCTCCCTTAGACCGGTGTGGTCCCAAATGGGTTTTCCGGTGAGGTTTATAACGAGGCAACCATTGATCGTGCTAACTTAGAACAATTCAATAGTATCCGAGGCTTATTTACAATCAACCTTGAATACTAGGGGCATTACCCTCGAATATCAACTTTGTTGCAAGAAAATTACTTCGTGACAACATGGTCTCAATAGGTAAATTTTGTAAGGGTCAAACGGTGAAATGAACCGTGCCCTTATAGGTTGCTCAAGCCCTGGCATAAAAAATGTACACATGTATAATCATCTATTAAGAGAAGTATTTTTCCTTGCCGATATCTCATGCCTTAGAAAAGTTTTTTACTTTACGATTTCATACTCTTAATCTATTGTGTAAACAGGCTTAAGGGCCGATCATAACTGAATTCGAACAACTAACCCCACACTCGGGGACTGCCATCCAAAAAACAAACGAGATCGAATTATTAAAACTACGAGATCATAAGACCTTAAAGGCATCCCTCAATTTTTATAGGCACGGCCATCCCACTCGGGGACTGATACTTCGGGCAAGCTCGAAGTGAAACGGGAAAATAAGCCTAAGAGGCAAGTCACAAATAAAAAAGGCTACGGCCAAATTAACCTAGTTCGGAGACTTTCGAATTCCGTAATAAAACAGGCCTTCCAATATTTCATAAACCGGTTAAAAGGGCTACCCTCGAAAAAATTATAAAGGGCTTCGATAATATCAAGCCTTGAAAACTCTAATGAGTAAAATATTGTTCGAAATCTCGAACAATCCCTTTTTTCATGCTAAGGAATTACAGATTTTACAAATGATAAACTCTATTCAAGCCGAAAAGGGGAAAAAAGCCGTAAACATTCTTTATACAAAGGCCATATTAGCATAATACAAAAGGCCTAAGGGCTACTCTTTATACAAAGGCCATATCGGCCTAATACAAAAATCCTAAGGGATATATTTTTCTTTAAGTTCGAGGGATCGTCCTCGTTCAAATAAAACCTAAGGGTTACCTTACTTCGAGTCCGATCAAGCACCCACTCGATCGCAAAAACTATACTAGTTCGGTTTCGGTCGAATTGCCTAAACCTCGAACCTATGAATAACAATTTCATAAGGCATAAATGAAGCACAAATTTTGTAAGGTAGAAATGAAATGAAATTTCACAAGACAAGACAGAAAGAGAAAAAGATCTTTATATATGTCAAATTTTATTTACTAGGGAAACGTGGCCCGATCAGAATTCTATAAAAAAATCCAAAAAAGATCCTAAGTACTTAATATTCTCCAGAAGCAACATCTTTACCCTCAGGGTCTTCTCCACTCTCGGACACACTTATGCTCCCGGAATCATCATCATCAGAAGAGGCCAATTCTTTGTCTTCGCTTCAAGCTCTTTTGCATTTTTGATCTCGGCAGTGAGATCAAATCCACGAGAGTGGATCTCCTCGAGAGTCTACCTTCGAGACTGGCACTTGGCATGCTCGACAACCCAATATGCTCGAACCTGAGCAACATCGGCAACTTCCTTTTCTCTAGCTTAAGCCGATTTGGCGTCAGACTAGTAGACGGCCACGATTGCCTCAACATCGCCCTTGGTCGTCTCAACCTTGGATTTGGCCGCTGCAAGTTCTGTGACCAGCTTCTCTTGATCGGAGGTTGCTAAACCCAACCGAGTCTGGAACTCCTCAATTTTCTTAGGAAGAAACTGAGTAACTTAGAAATACCCTATGACATGGCATAGCAGGTTATGAAATACATTCTGCTTTCCCTTATATTTGGTTTGACATTTGATGCCTGAGTAAAAATAAATAGCCTATTTTGTGACGCCTTAGCTCAGTTGTTCGATTTGTATGCTACATAGTGTAATATTGCTTAATTCTCTCAATTTTGTGTGCTTTCTTGACTTGAGAATTGAATAAAACCGTTGTGATTTGAGTCATGTGCAATGTGTGAGTGAGGTTTAGTGATTTTCTATGCTATCCTGTGTAGTCTAGAACTTTCCCCGTGTGTTAATCGAAGCAAAATTGTAGGTTATGCTAGTCTAGGAGATGACGTAGGCATTTTCTTGCTGATCATGGATGTGCTTGTCACATGAAAATTAAAAATTTCCATTGCTAGCCCCTTTGAGCTTTTTGACCTTTTCTTTGGTACCCACATTACAAGCCGTACCCCTATTTTGTTCTTAAATTGAGATTTTTTCACCTTTTACTCCTAAGGCACTTAGTCGCTAAAAGAAGTAAGGTGGGATAATGGGGATTAACGATTGAGTGGAGCCATGGAAAGGCATGTTAGTGCACTAAAAATTGTATTCAAAAGTCACTAGCCATTGAATCTTCATGTATGGAGTGTGTGTAGGAAAGAAAGAAAAAAAAGATAGTAAAAGTATGTACAAAAAGATACACACCTACAAGTTTTTATTAATTTGTGCTAGTGAGAATATAGAAGTGCTTAATTGAAAAAGAGCTATGTTGAATATGAATTGTGGCAAGGAAATTGGTTGAGAAGAATATGTGTTGCTTTGTGAAGGTAGTGTATTAAAGTGCTTAGGAGGGTTAGTCACTATTCCTAAATATATCCTACCCGTCCCTTAGCCTACATTACAACCTTAAAAGTCCTAATTGATCCTAGATTTGGCTAACTTGAATTAGTGGAGATCTACACTACGGGCAAGCTTATGGTACGACCACGGGATGCATATGAATTCTTTGTGAGAGTGAGGGAATTTGTTCAATTGTGTGATGTCCTTAAATTATGTTCAAAAGCATATTTGAATGTGTGGACTAGTTATATTCACTCTTTTGTTGTTGGTGAGGGCACATGATCTCATGAACGATTGGTAATGTTGTAACTTTCTTGTTGGGTAGGTGCGTGAATTGAGAGGGCTTAGTGGTTGCAAGTTGACTCTTGAGGTTGGGTGATTGCAATTAGGTTGTTGGTATGATTGATTAAATTATTATACTTTGGCATGTTTAAAAAAGGGAAAGAATGTGAAATTTTATATGTTCATACTTGATTGCCAGTATCGATCATAGTTTAGGGTAAGGTGTGTGATTAAAAATTAAAATACTCCTTGATAATGAAATGTGTACGTGTTGAAGGGTAGTAGATTATCCCATTGCTCGAGGACGAGCAAAAGTCTAAGTGTGGGGTGTTGATGCGTGGCTATAATTCATGGTTTAAAGCATTATGTGCCTTACATTTTATGTGCGTTAATGATAAAAATACACGTCGTATGTGCATAATGGAGTCTATTTCATGTGTAGGTGAATTGGAGATGGAAGCCGAGCTAAATGGATGCATAAACGTCAAAAATACGCTCAAGAGTCAAAAAGGAGTGAACCGGGCTATAGCCGGGCGTTTGAGCTGTAAAGCCTGGTCATACCAGACTATAGTTGGGCGTTTGGGCTATAAATCCTGGTAGGACCAGGCGTTTGGGGGCATTTGAGCCCTAACGCCAGGCCTGGCCAGGCTTTATCCGGGCGTTTGGGACATAAAGCCTGGTCCCTGGTCTGGTCCAATCCGAGTTTTGAAGGTTTTAAGTATTTTTCGGTTTGAATAGAAGTCTCCTACATGTTTAGGGTTTGTCCCAAATATATAAATAGACCCAAAAACACAACTTTGAAGGGATTTTGACGTGGAGGAACACACACCATGCTTGAAGGAGGGTTCTACCTAGTTTTTCTTCTCTTCTCTTCCTTTAATTTCATATTTTATTAGTTCTAGAGTTTTAGGTGCTACATGAACATTATAGTTTGAAGCTTGAATTGTTCTTATTATTTTATCATATTGGTTTATTTATTCAATCTTGCGCTTAATTATTTGATTGCTTGATCACCAATTGAATACTATCTACGAATCTAGGGTTGAACTCGGGAGAGGGAATTCTAGATTGCATATAAGATTGGGTAGAGCAAGATCTTAACCCTTCAGGGGAGCGGATTTGCGGTTAGGATAGGAATATACCTAATCGCCTTGCTTGGTTATTATACGGGAATTATTAATGCGTTCTTGTTAATCCTAATTTCATAGGAATATAGGCGTTAGGTTAGCTTGAATGGGCGAGTTGTACTTCGGGAGAAGGCTACGAGCAATATTAACCTCGTCAATCAATGAACCAGATAAATTAATTAGACGATTTAAGTGGAAAACTCAACAGGATTATTTGCGGTCCCATAGCTCTAGAATATCGGCCCTTATTAAATTCGTATCTAATTTCGCCAATTTGTTTCTTTAATTTCATAGTTTACTATTCTAGATTAATTTTAGTCAAATATTCATACTTTAGTATTCGCTTGAATAGATTAATTGTTTGGGTTTAATTTAGTTGATAGTTAATCACAAGTCCCTGTGGGTACGATATCTGGACTTACAATCCTATATTACTTGTCGACCACGTATACTTGCGTGTGCGTTTGGGACCAACAATAATATTTGGTATTTAGGAAGAAATCAACACTGGAACTTAAAGACTTGAAGATAAAAAACTTGAGAAATGCAAAGAACTTTGACGATTATAGTAGAAGAGATTGAAAGTAAAGTTTGAAAGAATGGAAAAAGGACCTATTTATGGATTTCACGGCGACGGCTCAAAACTGGTAGTGGCCGACCTTCAACTGACCCACATTAAATGCCTGGGAACTGTACCGGCGGGACATTTCGGTCACCTTTGTCGCTTACGTCACGGTGCTGACGCAATGGCAAATCGAGGTGAAGTTCAAAGATTCAATTCGTTTCTTATCATTACACTCCAAAAGACGAGGGGTCTATCTGTATACGGTCAAAACCAGGCTCATCGATTTTAATGATTAACCGAGACCAGGATGGTGGGCCGAGGATCGATCCGTGTTATATCAGACCGAGACATGAAGGTGTGGTATCAAGCTCGGGATTCAAAGCACTGATCGAGATCGAGACTAGTAAGGATCGAGACCAAACGGAATGAGCATCGAGCAAGACCGAAGATAGCCTGCTAACGGAAAGCCGAGATATCCGTGATTGGGCGAGGATCGTGACAGAAATCTCGGCACAAATTAAGAACGGTTATTCAGCCAATCATGAGATTTTTTTCCGTATTTAGAATTGCACCGTAAGTAAAATTCCTTTACTATATAAAAAGGAGGTTCTAATAATTTGTAATCATCTAATTTCCGCATAACACAACAATACAATATTCTTTTCTCTTAAACTCTCTTTGTTTTTCAGTTCAGTTCATATTTCTTAGATATATTCTCAGCCGGTTCGAGGGAGATCTAACTTGAGGGCCAAGTTGCATTTTATATTGGTTTGCATTATTTTTCAGTCAATTATTAATATCAAATATCGTATCTATCAATTTGTGCTAAGTGAAATCACATATTCTTATAACCACTTATAAATTTAATTGTTATCCGATTTTAAGGGTAAACAAATGGGTTCCTCTAGTTATATGACAATAACATGTAGAAATTGCACAGGGCGCCCTATTTGGTCGCCCCCATTTAACCTATACCCATATTTTTAAAATTATTTAACCTATAACCTAATTTTTACAATTTCAGGCGCCGCCTTCCTAATACATGTGCAAAACTTTAGCTTATTTAGTGCTGAAGTTTTTACAAATTAACTAAATAACTTCAGCATCTTCTGCTGAAGTTTTTCAAAAAGCTTTTTATGAGAAACTATTGAATCCAGGACAAAACTTCAGCATATTCGGATCTGAAGTTTTTACAACTAAACTAAATAACTTCAGCATTTTCTGCCGAAGTTTTTCAAAAAGCTAATGACGACAAAAGGAATGAACCCAGGACAAAACTTCAGCATATTCGGATCTGAAGTTTTTACAACTAAACTAAATAACTTCAGCATTTTCTGCCGAAGTTTTTCAAAAAGCTAATGACGACAAAAGGAATGAACCCAGGACAAAACTTCAGCATATTCGGATCTGAAGTTTTTACAACTAAACTAAATAACTTCAGCATTTTCTGCCGAAGTTTTTCAAAAAGCTAATGACGACAAAAGGAATGAACCCAGGACAAAACTTCAGCATATTCGGATCTGAAGTTTTTACAACTAAACTAAATAACTTCAGCATTTTCTGCCGAAGTTTTTCAAAAAGCTAATGACGACAAAAGGAATGAACCCAGGACAAAACTTCAGCATATTCGGATCTGAAGTTTTTACAACTAAACTAAATAACTTCAGCATTTTCTGCCGAAGTTTTTCAAAAAGCTAATGACGACAAAACGAATGAACCCAGGACAAAATTTCAGCATATAGAGTACTGAAATTTTTACAAAAGAACTAATTAACTTCAGCAGAAGATGCTGAAATTTTTGAAAAGGTTTTATGACAAAACTAATTAATCCAGGAGAAAACTTCAGCTTATTTAGTGCTGAAGTTTTTATAAATGAACTAAGTAACTTCAGCACTTCTGCTGAAATTTTTGAAAAAGCTTAGAATGCTGAAGTTTGTGTGATTGCCTTTACTACTTCAGACCCGTATGCCTGAAGTTTATGCGAAAAATGGGTATGCTTGCAATTTTTTTTGCAAAGCAGGTATAAGTTAAAACGTGACCTAAAAAACAGGTATAGATGCAAAAGCCCCATTGACATACACCTATTTGTTCTTCAAATCCATATCAGACAATGAAATAGGCGCGTTTGGACATGATTTGGTTAAAGTTTAAAAAAAAAAGTATTTACAGTTGAGTCTTATTATGCCCATAATTTACTTATTAGAATTTTTCAATAGATTAGCACAAATGGTAGGATTAATTATTTTTTTAAATTTTTACAAATTTCGAACATTTCTCTATTTATGTCATCCTTGCACAGACCATGCTAATTTTCTCTATATTCTTCTAATTTTATCAGATGTCCCGGAACGTAGAATTTGTCCCGAGAGAATGGATTATTTTTTTTTCTTTCAAAGGAGCAACTCGATGATCACGAAATTACAATTTGAAATAATAATTTATTAGTCTGAAATTTTTTAAATACCTCTTGACCACTATTTTTTCATTTTCAGAGTGCACCTGAAAAGAAAAAGGAATGTGGATATGCAATATGTTCGACATGTTCAACAGTTTGACATATACCTAAAGACAGCATACCAAGTTTTATTGGACCACCCAAATTGGCAGCATTATATATATCTTATCCGTTTGGCTTCAATACCTATAGTATAATTGGTACTACTATTTTTTTTTTCTTTTTTCCTTGCATATTTGACTTCATAAATATTTAAGTTGCATGAGAAGTGCAAGGGTTCTCTAGTTTGTTTGACTTTCTTTTTTAACTTATATTTTATTCAATTAAAGACTCAAATCGGAAAGTAAAAAGCATTTTACTAGATTTTGGATAAGGCATTTCCTTCCTATTTGGCCACTTAAGGGTGTCTAACGGGCCGGGTTGACCCGTAACCGGCCCAGACCGGTTAAAACCGGAACCG
>ML377357.1:38532-57036 GCA_005239525.1 Nicotiana knightiana | reverse complement strand
TTTATGAAGAAGAAAACAACTATTCCACATGACATTTTCCACTTGGCTCCTGGACAAAGGAAACAAAACATATATACGCATTATCATTCGCTCGACCAAATCAACTACAGCGCCAAAAAGAGCAGTTTCTTAACTTTGATAACAAACCTCATGATTTTTACTACCTCAGCTGAGGTCAAAAGACAGCACAATAACAGCATATGAGGAATCATATGCCAGCAGCACGGTTAACCTGCTACAGTGCAACATATTCTCTTCGTGTGGATTGTAATTAACAGTTGGTAGTCAAGTAAGGTGCTTGTTCATTGTACACAGAACATAATAAACATCATGGAAACAGAAAGAAGAACAAAAGAAATGGTCCGGATGCTTACCTTCTCCCAAACTTGTAAATGGTAACTATTCAGCCACTCTACTTCAGCAACAGAGAGCAAAGATAAGTCCACCAATTTAGTCTGGATGATAAAAAGCAAAAAGTAGTCATATCACTAGAAATTATAGCAGGAGAGTGATGGAGCATTGTGCATACACTCCAGAATGAGTTGATTTTGAGACACGATTGACATCAGTGCAGGTCATGGAAACACTGGTGTAACACTGGAATTCATTTATCAGTTATCTGAAGATGGATATGAATGAAGTCTAAATTCGTGACCCAAGCTTATATACATTCATACATTATATGGCATGTCACACCTTATAATATATGAGTTTTTAGGAATGTCAAATGCATGGGAAAATATATTCCATACTTAAATCTCCTGCACTCTGGCAAAGAGTAATAATGTCTCACTGGTTCATCTCAGTAGCATCCGTATCTCAATGATAACTTCTGTGCTCTTTGAATTAATTAGTTACCTAAAGCCCATTCCTAGTTATACACGATGGAGAAGTAGACTACAACAGAAATAAACAGATTGACCTTGCAACCTGTGCGTGTAATAGAAACTGTACAGCCTAGAATTGCCAAGGCCAATCTCTTTCTGTTTAACAGCAGGGTGAAATTCATTAGTAAACGGAAGATAGATTATTATGAGCTACCATACCTGTATGGGAACAAAAGTAAGCTTTTCAAATCCCAGATATCCTATTCCTCCAAAACGATTTGGTGTATCTACTTCTTTGACGTAAAGAAGATTCTGGATAACAAGAAAGAGTAAAAATCAGATTACAAAATAAAAAGCAGAGGAAACTTTATGGCGTAACCTGCATTAGGGTAAAGAAATTAGGTATGGAAAGGATAAACATGATTACATTGAGAGCCAAACAGAATAGCACACTGATGCCGCAAGAACAACATAACACACTTACTGAATTCTTTTACAATCAAATCAAGTGATAATTCATGCAGAGAAAAAGCTCCACATGCCGCTTAAATACTTCAAGTTTTTACGGGAAAAATCACATTTTTTTTTATGAAGTAAGAGAATTTCATTAAAGGCATCAAGAAGATGCATAGCAAAAGAGAGAACAAGTAAATAGAGTGTGTTTGCTCATAAACATAACAAAAAGAAACCTATGTTAAAACTAAGGAGCACATACAGTCCAAAATGATCACAACTAGATACAGGTGCCTGATTAAGCCAAGTAAGAAGGTTAAATAAACATTTAGCTTTAAGAGCATGATTTGGAGTTGATATCCCATCAAAACATCTGTTATTCCGTCCATATACACCAGAAAATAGAAGCGGGGACCAAAAGCCAAGTTCTTTTGATGGATTTGCCAACTCTCCAAGAGCACCAGCTTTCGTAGGCCTCTTTAATACTATTAGGCATCACATTTTTTCGGTGTCATATTCCGCTTTTACCAAGATGGAGATTTTAACATCAGAATTTAACGAACTTTCTTCTTCAGCTTTTAGTAAGGAACTTGACCTGAAATTTTAGCAACCTATGAACTCTAAAGTTGCTCAGATACTTTTTCAGGTTCCAACAGAAAATAAAGAAATGTACTTGCTCATAGCTTCAACTTATATACCGATGGAGGTTTTAACATCAAGATTTAGCAGATCTACTAAAAGGTGATTAGAGAACTTCCCTAAGAGAAAAGGAAGAGAAGCTTCACTAGGAACCCATTTATCGATTCAAATAATTAAAAAAAAATTAAAACATATTAGAGATACTCTTGATTTAAAAACAAAAACAAAATAGCTTTCTATTCTTTCTAGGTACGGAATATGGAGAAATGGGGAAAGTACCTCAATTCGAATGCCAAATTGATGGTCTTCATAGTAACCAGGTTCATTGCTGACAATCATTCCTCTCAATAAGGGAGTCATATTTCCAAAGCGGAAACTAATGCTATGTGGGCCTTCATGAACATTTAGTGCAGCTCCTACACCATGCCCAGTTCCTAGAGGAAATAACGAGCACGTGTAAAGGAAATACTTTTAAGTTACTCAAACCTCCTAATATTATAAGAACACAGAACTTTGAGCACACATACCATGCCGGTAATCAAGGCCAACCTTCCATAGGGAAGACCGTGCAAATGCATCCAATACGAAACCAGGGGTATTCTCAGGGAAAACTGCTTGATCAAGTGCTATGTGACCCTGAAAATGTTTTAATCAACTACAATCTATCTAAAAAATCATAGAAGCTCTTGGCTAGCAATGCAACAAAACGGTGTACCCGTACCACAGAATTCCAAGAATACAACCTCAAGACATGTCAAAGGGTGAACGAATATAAGGAAAAAGAAATTCAAAAAAAAAATTAAAAGAAAATTAATCTCACACTTTGGAAAATAGTGTAATACACGCACTATACCACATCACCAATTTGTATCTATATAACAATTTTGAGATGTGGTTGGAGTGTTCAAATAGAACGGATTTAAAATAGATTGTCTAAGTGAAATGTGTGAAAAACTTTACGTGGTTGTTGATGTATTTTGCTTTATTGAAGAGAAGGAAAATTAATGTGTAATGAATGCGTGCATCAACTAATTCCTTTTGGATTTTCCTTCATATATTACTAAAGTAGTTGTTTACTTGCGTGTTATGCTTTAAGGTCATAGCAGGGTTCATGAACCTTTTAAGATTGCCTTTTTCCGTGGACGTTTTTCTTTTTAATTAACACTCCTATTTATTTAATTTACTTAGAGCCTGGATTGTAGTTTCTATTTTTGGATCTCACGAAAATGCTAATAACTCTTGTACTCCCGAAAAGCTCTTAAGCAGACGGTAAATGGCTTGCTCCTAAGCAGATTTAATTACATAAATGACTTAGGGAATACTAGATGTCATATGCAGTGTGCTAATTAATCAATCCAACAATATAATAAAGCCACAAATCGTTCTTTTTAGTCTTTCATCTCAATTGTTTGTTCAAGGTTTTAAAATCATAGCATCACCAACTAACTGCAACTATTATTTTTACGTTTCACCATTGAATAATGTAGAGGCCACTAAAGTCAATTGCAAAAAGACCAGGTGATGTTGATATCCCTAGAGGTGTGTCTGTCCCAACCCTGGATAAGGATATATTCTAAGAATCAACCAAAGAGATTAGTACCTTGTATAATTCGACTAATGTAGTCTTTTGTTACTTTAGTAGTAACATATTTACTTCCTCAAAAATGTTGCTCCTTGAAATGTCTTTTCCAAAAAATATATATTCATCATAATGACTTCTCCTTGTTGCCATATTCATGTGGCGGATGAGATGAATGTCTTAATAGGTGGAGATTTGCATGCTCCGAGTTCAATAAAATTCCAATTTAACGATATTTGTCAAATTTTTCGGCCAAGTCATACTCCCAATCTGTTGTGCTATATTTCCTTTATGCTTGAATATATTTCTGATTATTCTGTTGCTCTTCTTCCTGATGCTATGGGAAAGATTACTTACATTGCTTCAACTGGTCAATCCTCTTTGAGGTTTGTCATGACAACCCATTAAGCTTGAAATATTTTTTTACATTTGGTGTTATTTGCTCTTAATGGATCAGTAAAAAAAGGTTTAACTACTCAAGTTAGGACTTTGAAATGTATCATGCCGTGTATTATTAGTATTGTGATGTATTATTATTTTAAGAAGAGAAAAAGAGACCAGTCCTCTTCTTGCTATCATACGTAACTCCAGGTAATACCAGTTGATGGTCCAAAGTAATGGTTAGTTATTTTATCCTATCCTTACTCCATAGTCTTAGTCAGTTAGGTGAAGTGGATTGCTCATTGTACTTTCTGTTTTATAGTAAGAACGTAAGCTATTTATATGATGATTAAAACTAAGAATTGAAAGGGAAACAAGTGGTATGATTTGTGTTGGTCATGGATGCAGGATAAAACTTAAATTGTCTTGGATCTATTATATATCCAAGAAGGTAAACAAATGACAAAGTAAGGCAGTGCAAGCTACATTGACAATCACATTAAGAGATACGATGGATATCTCTTACTAATAAATAACATCTGAATAGACAAAAAAAATATTGAAAGAAGTAAAAATAGGTTAAATATTTAATCTTTTTTAGTTTTAGTACATGAACAATTGATTGTTTGTTGTGTACTACATGATTCGGGATACACGTGCAACGCACGTGCCGAAAAACTAGTTTTGTTAAATCTGCCAATGAGGGAAAAAATAGCTTCTGTGAAATATTGCTATAAACAAGATGGATTTTAACTCTATTTTCAAGAATATGCTGCAAATTATCCATAAAGAGTTGAGCTTGAAAATTGGTTATATCATAGCTCATGAAGTCTAGTTTCCATCAAATTATACGGTTCATCATTTGGACACTCCTTCCGGAAGACATAGTCAAAATACTCAAACTGTCAAACATGCGCAAATCTAAAGGAAGTCCGTGTTGGCTTCCATCAAAGGAGATTTTCAGCAAAAATTTACAGTATGGCACCTATGCACCAGCCGAAAAGTTTCTGGTTTACAAAAATGTCCTTTCACAATATCTGTAAATAGTCAAAGTTAGGGCATAAGAGGGAGATGCTGCACCCCCAGAGAGAAAGCATTAAGCTGTTAGGTTCTTTTTTCTTGCTCCCATCTTGCAACTTTTTGGATGTAACTGCAGCACTTTCTTAGTGCTGCTTTTGACATCAATACTACTTACTAATAAAAAAAAATAAAAAAATAAAAAGAAGAGAAAAGACTAGGCAGCTCCAATTTAGGTTCTCCTTTCCCTTTATTTTGTTAATGTTTTATTAATTAGATGCTTGAAATGTAAGTCTTCCGATCAGCTCAGATTTCCTATTAGTAAGGATTTAAATTGAAGTATAATCCAAATTCCAGAAAACTCTACCATATTCCCGTCGTAAGTATAACATATGTACCATTACTGGCAGAAAGGTATAGTATACCTGGAGTACTCGGGTGAAACATTCTCTTTCTCTTGCAGATGGTTCACCGAAATGCACTGTCCTAGTAATGTCAGTCGTTCCATCAATATATTGGCCTCCACTGTCTAAGAGGAAGAGTTCCTTCCCATCCACAATGCTACAACTATCTGGCTCTGGCTTGTAATGAATTATAGCACCATTGGCACCCGAACCTACATATAAATTAGTAGTTATGAAAATTACTGGAAAGAATACCAGCGTGTGAAAATTTTACACCTAACTAGCCTGTCATTGATCATTTGATGCTGATTCAGATATTTCTTCTCATCGATATCCCAAAATAAGTGATCTAAAATTTTACTGCAGATACTTCCATCAAGGAAAATTGAAAATCACTCCATCACAGAAAACTTCCATACATCTGTAAAATAATTAATAGGAAGAATTACACATCCTTTACAAACTACCCAAGTAGCATCTATGGTGATATTTACCTGATGGCCATAGGGCACTGAATATGCAGATATGGCTATGAACATAATGGGATCCATCAAGATTTTCTATTAGTAGGATGAGATGAAGATTTCTTGAATGTACACGGACAACAAGACACAAGTAGGCCATTTGAACAAGCAGAATCCAGCGAAAAGAGAAAGAAAAACTACCATAGGAATTGTGTTGGTGAAATCAGATCCAAGATGAGTATTGTACTAAAAATTTTGGAATCTTCTACTGTAAATAAATCCCGAACTCTATGAAACGGACAATGCAAAGTGACCCATGCAAATACCTGCCGTTTCATCCCAAAGCCATCAACTACTCCCTTTGTTCAACTTAAAAAACAGTCCAAAATTTCTTTTTAGCCAGCACGAAAACAATATCATTCTCCTCAAACGGAAAATATCAATACCGTATATAGCCAAAACTTTTATTGGGATCACTTTTCTTCTTTCCAATATAAGGTTTTCCTATATTATATTCCTAAGCAAAAAATTCAATTTAGGGGCCCACATCTTTTCCCAGCCAATACTAATGTTATAGATGTTCGAAATGTTTGGGACGGGAGGGAGTACAAATGTTTCCTACTGTCTTTGACCATTCAAAAATACATTTAGATCACCCAAAGTCGTGAAAGCTCTTCAGCTATAAGAAGCTTAAGCACAAGAGGGAAGACCAAAATATATTATTTTTTTGAGAAGAAATTAAGGGAGACCTATATGTGTAAAGAGTAGAATTATTCTCCTACTGAAAGCATCAACAGGAAATATGGAAACAAAAGTTGAAGTAACATAATTCTATCTCCACCAGATCTAAAGCATTCTAAAGTTCATAAAGCTATGGTCGAAACTGAATTGGAAGAAATATAGATAAGCATGGGGTATAATTTTGATATATATATTCTGATATTTCTTCACTCAAGAAGAAGCTGCTATTATTATCCACTATAAAGTCCACAAAGACAAACACTAGCTTTTCACTACTATATAAGTTTCGTAATTCAGCTCAATCATTATAATAGAAACCAACATACCACTTATGGTGTCGAAGCTTGTATCAAGAAAGGCATCTTGGTGTGATCGAAACTCAAGAAGTTTGTCTGCAACTTCTACCTCTGTCAAAATGACATCCCTTTGGATTTCATCCTCCAACCAAGCCCAAAATTGAGCTAAGGCAGCCGCATCCCTACATCAAAAGATACAGATTGATTATCCATTCTTGATCAAAAAACAGATTCATTATCCATTAAAGTATTACTAAGCCATGCATACTTGAATGAGAAGGAGCAATCCCGAGAAGTACACAATGCTTCACCATAAAAGGAAAAAAAAGAATGAAAGCTATAAAGCTATGCAACCATCTCTCATAAAACAAAAAGTTCGCAGTATGGTTTTCCATAGAGTAGAAGAAACTGATTCAAAGTTATCTAGACATTAATACTATTATTCTTATACCCTAATTCTTATTACAATAAGGATATGCAGATTTGACATGGAGGAGCTATCTCTCTGGAGAAAAGCTATTTTGGACAAAATGGAATGCAAGAGGGAGGATGGAGACCAAAATATATTAGACTACCTCATGCGGGAGGTTTGTGGAAGGCATAATGAAAGTGTCGGCAGACTTATAGGGCAGCACCATCACTTATAGAGCGGGAAGTGGTGAAATAGTATGCTTTTGAAAATATTGATTGTGAGATAATAGGCAGTAGTTATTGACAATTGACATATGCTTAAAGGGGTGGATTGGATTTTCAATTACCTTAGATGGCAGTTACGCATCCCTTCTAACTCAGCATCATTTTTTACAGCTTTACGCAGAGATACAGGAGAACTCCTATACACTGCACACGGTCCTCCAGATTGACCATTGGAATCAAGGTTGGCAGTCTTCTTCCTCCTGCTTTTAGTTGCAGAATCCCAAGGATATTTGTAACAAGCTGATTCATATGCATTTACAATAGCAGCATTGACTGATGAAGTGTCTAACCAAAGGTTTGCCCCTTTTGCTGCCAAACTGAAAAGGGAAATTCTGGAGTCAAATTTTATCATGGAGAAACTCTCTCCAAAAGCACACATATTACTAATGCTTTGGTTGTTGAAGAGTTTCTTCTATTAGAAGCAGGGACCAATATAATTGCAGCGTGAAATATCTCCATTAGCATTAAAGTTTAGGATGATGCTTGTAGAGTTGAACACTCAAATGCTGAGACTAATATATATGCAAGCTTCTCTGTGGCTGCAGTTTTCCCAGCAGTTGTTCTTGCCAGAGTGATACCAAATACAAGACATAGAACTGTTGACAAGAAGACAAATTTTGCAATTCAAAAAAAAAATCCTAATGCTTCAAAGTCACCTTTCAATTTCAGAGAGAATTGATTCATATGCTCTCAATTCTATGCCAGCATTTGTCAAGTGCTCCATAATTTCAGGTGTTACTTTAGTATCATCGACGAACAATTTTGCTCCTTCTATCTCCACAACTAAGTACGCATACATGACTGGAGAACGTGGGACATCATTACCTCTCTGGAGACACAAGTAAATAACTAAACGAATAAGCAGCTTAAATAAGAAAAGACGCAACTGAAAGAAATTTAAGTCATCATTCAACTGCAAGCCAAAGCATGCTAAGACACTTGCTGTGCATCGTTGAACTTGACATATGCATTCCAATGTTATAAATATCCTCGAGGACTAGAAACTAGAACCACTTTTGGAAGTTTAACATTCTTTGAAGACAGAAAATGATTAGCCATTAAAATTACAACGAATCCACTAACTAACTATTTATAGGGCCATCAAAATTAAATATTCCACTAAAATCCATATTTCTATGCTAATTTCATCTTTTCAAGGGATTAATCAGTGAGCAGGCAAAAATTAAAAGATCTTGAATGTCGAAGTTGGATGCACCAATCAAATTATATCTTTTTTCTTTTGATGAAACAATCAAACTACATCAATGTCGTCACTTAAAATATTTTTATGTGCTAGTATATATAATACATAATCACCAGAGTTTTTCTCATAAGTTGAATACTGCCAGAAATAATCTTGAAAAAAGCTTTTAAACGTCAAGTTTTCGAAATACTAAATTTGGTAATCGGAATGAAGTTGGTTCCCTGAAATTTAACTGACAACCCAATTGTTAATCATAGATATTGATTACTAGTCTTATAAACTTATGGAGATTAAAAAAGGAAAAGTCTATATTAGAGTTTAAGCGTAAAATATTCAAGATATTGTTCTCGAAGCTATGCCATTATAGGAAATTAAGAAAGCACAATTTGAAGAGGAAGATAAGAGAGATGAGACACAGCTAAGAGGATAATTATGCTGAAATGGAACTCATCCGAGCTCCATTTTCAACTGATTAAGATTATCAGATGTAAGAACTATTGATAGGCTTACTTTTTGTCCACGGTTAACCGGATTTACAACAAATGAGAAGGATAGTTTCTTCCTATACCTCAGACCAAAAAAGCTCATACAAGCAGGAATCTGGGTTTAAAATGATCTATTTGTGCACATTTGACCAAGTAAAACTTAACAAAGATTTTCAAGAACAAGTAAAGAGGATTACCAAGTTCAATAGCCATGCAATTTCGTCAAGCATGGAGATAACTATTGCCGATGCACCAGCATGTCTTAACTCAGATCTCAATGACGAAAGCTTTGACGACACATCTACACCAGCATATTTCAGGTCATGCAACCTAATTGGTTCCTTTGGAGGTGTTGGCCTTGACTCCTTCCATATTTCATCTACAAGGTTGAAATCATACAGCAAGACCAATTCATGGTTTCTTTTGGAAACGTCCTCTTTGAATTCTTTTGCAGCATCAGATGAAAAAAGAAACTGCTCCCTTCACCAAAACAAAGAGAACTGATATAAGAGGAAAGAAAATGCAAGGTTATTTTGCAGTCAACTCAAATAGAAAATTGTTCGCAAGATTGGCAAATTTGAAGTTTTGAACTAGAAGAGATGAAATAGTATTAGAAGGCCCCGATTCCAAAAATAAACAAGTCATGTTTTGGACTAACCCAACCCCGGAACATGCAGTCTGATGAATGGTAGAAGGGGGAGAGGGGGGAGTCATGCCCATTCTCCAGGCATGAGCAGAAATATGTGAACTCGTTGACAAATTGAGGAATACGTCTGACTTCTCCCTATAAATATACATGTTTTCATTCCAATACTTGATGTTACTGGAACTTAAAACAAATGCACAAATCTGAAAGAATATTTGAGCATTACTTACAGGATCTATTCCAATCCTGCAACCAGGTGCTAGGACAGTATTAAGCCACTCACTAGGAGTAGGCACCCCCAAGTTACCAGCTCTCATGAGAACCCAACTCGAGTTTAACTGCTTCTCAGCCTGTTACAAACACCAAACAGAAGGAAAAATCAATTAGAAGACAACAGGTACCGACAACGAATACCAACCAAACTGTTCAGTTTGTTTCCTTTGAAAAATGATCAGTAAACCTAAAGCTGCCATGCACATAATACAAACCTGTAAGAAGTATCGTCCATCTGTCCACAAGGCTGCTTTATCCTTGGTTACAACCGCAGTGCCTGCACTTCCAGTAAATCCTGATATATAGGCTCTTCGCATATAACATTCAGCAATGAACTCACTCTACAAATAAGAGCAATTCAAATTTAGTAAAACTCATAAAATAAGGTAATACATAGTTCATTTAATTTGTTGCTTGCCTTCCCAGCCACTAGATAGTCCCAGAAACTACTTACTATCTTCCCCAACAAATAGGATTAATGACCACGGAGATTCATTATCTACACGTTGTCATGAATCAAGTGAATACAATAAAAACACATCACTAAAAGTTTGTTTGGTCACGAAACTCAAATACATCAGATAGCCACTTAAAAATGTCAAGAAGGTGTTGCCTAATTAGATTAGCAAATCTTGATCTAAACAGAAAGCGGCAATTCTTTAGAAACACAAATCTTCAAATAACATCTACCAAAATGAACAGATATTGCAAATCAATAGGCTCTTTTATTATTATTATTATTATCAAGTATATTGCAAATCAGCAGGCTCTAGTACCAATATAGCAACATTATCTTTAAACTGAATTACCAAATTCAATACTTTTAAAAGTCATTAGACTTTTCAAAAGGACGCTACACAAAAGCCAAAGCCAAGAGCATACAATTAACATAACAATTGAAACAAGCATAACTCTATCGCAAAGCGTGGTTACTAAAATCAAAGGACTGTGAATTCAAGAAAAGCAATAAAATACAACCTGATGGGCATCTTGGGAAGGAATAATATAAGCGTCAACGTTAACACCAGGCTTAGTAAAGAGCTCACGAAGAGCACGAAGCTTGTTATCCTCGTCTTTACGGTCTCTACCACCCTTTTGCTGAAATTCCGAGGACGGCTTAGCGCTGACGGGACTGGAACTGGAGCTTCGGACAATTAGAAGATTGAGATGAATTGGAGATTTGGAGGAAAATTTGGGGCAAGTTTTGAATTTGTGGAAGATGGGGAGGGAGAGAAAGCGGAAACGTCGAGGAGGGTGGTGATGGTGGAGTTTGGAAGAGCAATTGAGGATGGTGGTGGTGGAAGCTGAAAATGAAGCTGCCAATGACTCCATTGATTTAAAGAGAGATAAGATTTGGAGTTTTAGGAGCAGAAGTGAACTTTTAGAGTTGTCAAAACTGGCTTCTGACCTCAAAATCTAAAGGGGGTTTGCAGCCTTACCTATAGTTGTGTCACCTCATTTTTTCAAAATTATTGATTTGACAGTCGATCCATAAAAAATTCATAATAATTTGATAATTATATTTCTGATAAAAGAATCACGCACTAACTACTGTAACCTCATTCGTAAAAAAATATTTCATCCTCTACTCTCACTAGCTTTATCAAAAAACTATAAACTTATCCCGATTCATCTTCACAATAATATTTGCATGAAGTTATTTCACTTTAAAGCTAAAACTTCATGCTAATGTAGCGTGAAGTCGTTTCATGTTGAAGCTAAAACTTCATACTAATATAGCATGAAGTTGTTTCACATTGAAGCTCAAACTTCATGTTAATGCATGCTGAATTTATTTATCCTGCATTCTACAGTTTTGTCATGAGTTTTATCCGAAACTTTAGTCTAAACATGCTGAAGTTATTTCGTTTATTTGCTAAAATTTCATACTAAACATGTTTAAGTTTTTTAGTTCATTTGCGAAAACTTCAGACTAAACATGCTTAAGTTTTTTAGTTCATTTGCTAAAATTTCAGACTAAACATGCTTAAGTTTTTGTCTTGCAGTATGTAATTTTCTAATGAGTTTTTGTTAATGCATACTGGAGTTATTTAGTTTATTACATGCTGAAGTTATTCTAAAACTTCAGACTAAACATGCTTAAGTTTTTTTAGTTCATTTGCTAAACTTCATACTAAACATGCTTAAGTTATTTAGTTCATTTGCTAAAACTTCAGACAAAATATGCTTAAGTTTTTTAGTTCATTTACTAAACTTCATACTAAACATGCTTAAATTTTTTAGTTCATTTGCTAAAACTTCAGACTAAACATGCTTAAGTTTTTTTGTTCATTTGCTAAAATTTCAGAATAAACATGCTTAAGTTTTTTTATTCATTTGCTAAAACTTCACACTAAACATGTTTAAGTTTTTGTCTTGCAGTATGTAATTTTCTAATGAGTTTTTGCTGATGCATGTTGAAGTTATTTAGTTCATTTGCTAAAACTTCACACCAAAACATGCTGAAGTTTTGTCCTACAGTCTACAGTTTTGTCATAAGTTTTATCTAAAACTTCAGTCTAAACAAGCTGAAGTTTTTTAGTTCATTTGTTAAAACTTCAAACTAAACATGCTTAAGTTTTTATCTTGCAGTATGTAATTTTCTGATGAGTTTTTTCTAATGCATGCTGAAGTTATTTAGTTAATTGCTAAAACTTCATACCAAAACATACTGAAATTTTGTCCTGCATTCTACCTTTTATCGAAGAAGCGCAAAATCGTCTTTTTAAAACGTTTTTAACAAAAACATGGGTATAGGTGCAAAGGAAAAATAATACGAGTATAAATTAAAAAGGGACAGCCAAATAAGGCGCCCCGTACAATTTTTACAAATCTAAAAGACCAACTAATCTAAATCTAATTTTGAGACACGCACTTTTGTCCAAAAAATATTGAAATTTTGTCCTGCTTTCTACCTTTTATTGAAGAAGGATAAAATTATTTTTTTTAAATGTTTTTAATAAAAAAATAAATACAGGTGTAAAGAAAAAATAATATGAGTATAAATTAAAAAGGAACGACTAAATAATGCGTCTCATGCAATTTTTACAAATCTAAAAGGCCGGCTAATCTAAAATGAATCTAATTTTGAGATACACACTTTTGTCCAACTATTTCGTCAGACAAAGTAGTTTTGAGAAGTACATATTTGGCCTAACTGTATCAAGATTCGATTAATAGGAGTACTATTTTAATTAGAGATTTGATTTTAAATATTTATTATGCAAAAATTTCATTTTCTTATTTAATTAAAAAGGTAAATTATATTTTAAAACACTTAATCAATATGTAAATATTAAATCAAAGCAATATTGTTAGATATTTGGTATATTTACCTTTTCTCAGACGAAGATCTAGGTATACATAATAATATTAAAAATTCACTCCAAAAGCTTGAGATAAAATGGTAGAAACGAAAAAGTAATAGAAGAAGAGAGCCGCATTTACTAAAACAAAAAAAATTGTACCCCATATTTATATTAAATTAAGTAATATTATCTTAGCTGTTAAAACTTAAATTGAGAATATATATCATCTTACTATAATTAAGTAACAGATGCATGTATATGATACCCATTTCTTTCATTAGATTGGATGAGAGGCCATATGGTTAAATTAATGAGGCATAATTTATTAAAAAAATATAATTTTTTAGAATGATATTTTATCTTGAAAAAATATTTTTCTGTGTTCACTTATTAAAAGAAGTAGAAATTTATAATTATCAAAATAGAAAAACTGCTTCTATTATTATTCAAAAACACATGCTCCTATTTTTTACCTCAAATTCACAATTGGAAGTGAAAACTGCTAAGTGCCGAAAACTATCTTTTGACTTAATAAAATCTATATATTGTTAAAATGAAAGGAAAAAAGCCATCTCCTTAAGTCAAGTGGCAGTATAGAAAAAGTCACATGGCATAAGTAATTAATAATTAGTTATCTTTTTTGAATTAAAATATCTATAAAATAATAAAATAAATATTTTATAATAAAAACCGAAAATTAAAAAAATATTGTCCATTCAAATTGGAGAGTAGTTTTAGGTTGGCGTTTTAAATTATTTTAAAATAATAATTAGTTATTGGTTATTTTTTTGGATTAAAATATATATATAAAATGATCAAATAAAAAATGATAATTAGAAAAACTGTCGATTCAAACCGGGAGTAATTTCAAGTTGGAGTTTTTAAATTATTTTAAAATAAATAAACACCAATTAAAAATTATTTTTTTTCAATAATTTTTGTTTTTCTTTTAAAAAATAAAAAGTTTATTTATTCAGAAAAGGTTATTAAGAATAATAAAATAAAATATAAAATATAAAAATATATCTTCTATTATATTATAAAAAGAAAGTAACATTCAAAAACTTAAATAAAGTAATATGCTAATAAAAATTTATATTAACAATGCAATAACACTAAATATTGGATAATATAATGAAGAAAAATACAGAATAAAATTTTTTATTAACAATGTAAAAATACCAAATATTGGATGATAGAGTAAAGAAAAATATAGAAAAAATGTTATTCAATGACTATATAAATTTCTTTAATTTAATAAAGATTTTATTATTGAGTATATCATATTGACCGACGACTATTAGTTTAATTAACGACCAAAACAAACGTTACATGGGAAGTGAAAGGTACGAAACATTTTAGGATATTGAGCGAGTACTAGTGAAGTGAAAGTATTTTTTTTCTTCTGAAATTAGAAACCAAATTTCTCTTTTAAAGTTTGTACTCTCCATTATACATCACCTGATTTGCACCTTTGAAAAACACAAAAGCTGCTTTACACAGATCACACCACTCCCTTTGCTTTTCGTCATACCAATTGCAAATCTCGGATTCCACTCCTTCATGCTACTACCTCTCAGCTCTACTCTCATCAACAATGGCAATCATAACTGAAGAACCAGAGTCCCCAACTCCACAAAAGCTTAAAAAACCCACTTCAAAACCTCCAAAATCCACCACCCAAACTGCCACTAAACCCACAAAATCAACAAATGCAACAACAAACCCACTTCATTTCTGGTTCTATTTCACCATTTCAGTCTCTCTTATAACCCTCATATTCATGACCCTCACTTCTCTTTACCCACAAGACCTTAAAACATGGTTCCTTAGCTTGCCTCCTAATCTACGCCAACACTACTCTAAAGGGCAAAATATCAAAGTTCAAATCACCCCTAACCAGCCCCAAGTTGAAGTCTTTACTATCCAAGAGGGACCCTCAAAGTCTTCTGATCATGTACTTATTGTACATGGGCTAGGATGTAGTTCTTTTGCGTTTCAAAAAGTTGTCAACTTTTTGGGGGTTCGAGGTGTTCATGCTGTTGCTATTGATCTCCCTGGGTCTGGGTTTTCGGATAAGACGATAGTTGTGGAGGAAGAGAGTGTGGGTGGTGGTGGGGTTTTTGAGAGGTTTAGGGATATGTATAGTGAAATTCAAGAAAAGGGTATCTTTTGGGGGTTTGATCAGCTTGTTGAGCAGGGATATGTGAACTATGAGGAAAATAAAGTCAGGGTTTCAAAAAGAAATGTTGTTAAGGCCATTGATTTGGGACCTGAAGAGATGGGGAAAGTGTTAGGCCAAGTGATTGATTCAATGGGACTGTCACCTGTGGATTTGATTTTGCATGATTCTGCATTGGGTTTGAGTGCTAATTGGGTTTCGGAGAACCGAGGATTGCTTAGAAGTGTGGTGGTTCTAGATAGTGCGACAAGTGGAACATCATTGCCATTGTGGGTGTTGGAAATGCCAGTTGTGAGGGATGTTGTTTTGGGATTTGGATTTGCTTTTAGGAGATTACTTGGAACGTGCTGTTCGAAGTCGGTTGGTGACTTGGAGGCTGAGGGTCATAGGATTCTTTTGAAGGGAAGGGATGGAAGA
This sequence comes from Nicotiana knightiana, assembly GCA_005239525.1. NCBI lineage: Eukaryota > Viridiplantae > Streptophyta > Magnoliopsida > Solanales > Solanaceae > Nicotiana > Nicotiana knightiana. The sequence goes on along the minus strand of ML377357.1, from coordinate 41,024 downwards.
AGAGCTGTTGTTGGGATGGGGAAGAGCCTAAATTGTAGCTTTGATTTGAATGAATGGGCTGCTTTAGATGGAGTGAAAGGGCTACCAATGCAAGTAATTTGGTCTGATGCCTTGTCCAAACAGTGGACCGAAGAGGGACGTCAAGTTGCTGATGCAATCCCACAGGCGAAATTTGTCACTCATTCTGGTGGGAGGTGGCCCCAGGTGAGATAAAGAACATGAGTATTCATTTTTATTTTGTCTGAAAATGTTAATTCCTATAAATTTGAATAAGTTTAGGGCGAGTATCAAAGAGATGTGTGTTTCGATCTGCTTGACATATAGAGTTGTAAAGGTCATAGTTTTTGGTGAAGATGCCCGAATGAGGCTCCCCCAGACGTGGAAGTGTAGGCATGTGTGATAGTTTGTTCATATTTATATGCTAACATGATTAGCCTTTATCTTGAAAATTCTGCTGAGAAAGCATAAAGCAGTCGAATAACAATGCCAAACAATTTAAGGCTGGTTGAAGATCAGTTACTTACTTTTTCTTGACACAAAATCTAGAAGAAGATTCTCCTAATATTTTCGCTTGAAATATGTGTCTAAATCTAGAAGAAGATTCTCCTAATATTTTCACTTGAAATATGTGTCTTGAGGCCAAATAGCTCAAGCAGATATAGAAAGCACTAAAAAGTATCTTTTGTTTCACATTTATTTTTAGAGTAAGGATTAAAATACCATGTTGTGATGAAAGAAGCTGGACAAACTTGATAGACGATTGTGGATTACTCGGATTGAGTCATACATGCAACAGTGGATACTTTTTTTACACCTACTTGATGCTTGTTTATGAAATTATTAAATTATGAGAAAGAAAAAAGAATAACCAAATTGCTAGCTGGATGGTCCTGTGCTGAATTTCCCCTCGTCGAATAGCATAAGTTAAATGCAGGGGCTTATGACTTCTAGGCTCTAGCTGAATACTCCTTGATTCTGGAGAAGTGTTTGGCAATGGCATCCTTAGTTAATATCATGATTGTATTCATGTGCTAATTATCAAATCTGTGCTTCATCAATTTATTTGCAGAATTGTTCATCACTAGTGAAGTTAGTCTTTTTACTTTTTGAAGATAACAATTTATTGATTTGATGGGAACCCCCCATACAAGTTATAAATAAGTACATAAATAAATGGATGGAATAAGTGAAGTTATTGTTTGACCATACCATCGTGTATGGCGATGCTACTCGTGCTGTAATGATCAAATCTTTTCTTCATTCACTCATTTGCTTAATATGTAGTAAGTGAAGTCAGTATACTTAATAAATAAATAAATGAAATAAGTGAAATTATTATTACTCAAGCCGAGAGACGCTATTACCTGATAGCCTTAAAAATGAGTTATTTAGTCCGTTAACTTCTCTTAGTGACTGCACTATTGGTATTTAAAGTGACATTTCTATTTTTTTATTAATGGCTGCTGATGTGGAGACTACATCATCCAGTCCCGCTGATATGGGGGTGGGAATTGGCTGTGATATTACACTCTCTCCCTTATCCCTCTTTCTCCCCCATCCACCTCATTACCACAACCACCTATGCCATTGCCACCTTAAGTGTGTTTTTTGCATAACCTTATGTTTGGTGATAAGGTTATTACCTATGTGTTTATTTGTTTAATTACGCCCGGTATCATCAATAATATCCATACAGTCCCATAATCATCACAATTTGGTACATCTTTCTGCTTACTAATTCATTTTCTATCTGGAATTCATCTTAAGGCAATTTCTTCATAATAATCCTCAAACCATGCCCTTAACTAGAGCCTCATGAAGCTTTTTTGTCACTTTATGAGCACCATTTCATAATTTGGCCTGCTTGCCTGCTTTCTCACGGATAAATTCCAGTCACACTTGCTTAGCGCTTTCCAGTTGTAATCTACGACATAGCTTATTGATAAAAAAGAAAAGAGAAAATAAGCAATTCCGTCCTTTAGCAGATTAGTCTCATTTGCAGATCAATTCACGAGTACTCGGAACTGTACATGAAAGGCAGCCAGATTTTCTGTATGAATTTAACAAAGCTTCTTCACACGTAATGTCTGTCTGATAACTTGTGAAGGCTGAGCTTTAAACTTTTCAACTAAGGGTGTGTTTGGTATAACGGAAAATGTTTTCTTGGAAAACAAGTAGTAATCTTATTCATTTTTCGGTGTTCGGTACGCAAATTAAGGAAAATGACTTCTCAAGAGTATTCATAAGTAATTTAGATATAATAAACATGAAGCCATAAACTTTCGACAACAACTTTCCGAACCCACAAATTCCATAAACTTCCGAACCGCTAAACTTTTGAAACCGCGAAATTTTGAACCCGTAAACTTTAAAATTTCTAAACCCGTAAACTTCCAAACACATAAACCTTCTTTGGAACTTGTAAAATTTTGAACCTTTAAACTGAAAAATAAAAAAATTAAAACTGAAAAATAAATTTGGGGTGGGAGTGG
>ML377357.1:19274-37783 GCA_005239525.1 Nicotiana knightiana | reverse complement strand
AAATTTTTTTTTTGCGGGTTGCGGGGGTGGGGATAGGGGTGGGGTGGAGGGGTAGTAGGGTGGGTGGTATCGGAAAAACTGAAATTTGAAAAAAAAAAACCTTTTTGGAGAAGGGGTGGGGTGGGTTGGTGAGGGTGCGGAAAGTTGAGAAGGAGTTTTGGAAAATGTTTTCCCTTCTCTTGATAAGGAAAACATTTTTGGAGGAAAATGCTTTCCAAAACATTTAAGCCAACCAAACATGGGAAAATTGGAAAATATTTTCCTTCGTACCAAACACACCCTAAATGCTTCTTGGTCTTGGACCAAAAATGTTTGAAGAGTTCAACTCTCTCCTCTGTAGTCCAAGTCTTTGGATACCAACCATTTTCAGATGCGTGCAATTTAAACACACGTTGTCAGTGACTGTCTATGTTGTATGCCCGTCTCAAAGGTAGGGTCTCTTTTGGGTAATGATCATGATGCACTTTTCTTGTTTCTACCTGATCTGGATATAAAAGTATAGCCTTGTCTGTTGGTATAGTAGTTTACCTATACCGCTACACTGATGTGTAAAGGAACATGGATATGGGCATCAGCTGTGTGTGAGCCTGTGAATGGGATGCTCTGCATGTTTGTTCATGCAAAGGAACTCGAATAATTTTCAGAAACTTGTCTTTACTTGATTCATATGCATGCCTGTTGATACCAAAGTTTTGCCATTTTTTCCTTTAAAGTTTGAACTATACAGATGTTATAGGGCTAATTTCTTTTTGACAACAGAACTACTAATAGCTTAATTATATATGTTGCTCAAATATGATCTAAACACCTTTTTGCTGATTTTTAGGAGCATAATTCTGAGGAGATAGCTGAAAGTATCTACCAATTTGTCTCCTCCTTGCCCAAGTCTGTGAAACAAACTGAGGAAGAACCTGTACCTGAACACATCCAGAAGATGTTTGATGAAGCGCAGAGTGGTGATCAACACCATCATCATGGTCATGATGGCCACGGCCATGCTCATGCCGGATATATGGATGCATATGGGCTTGGTCAGGGGTGGGCCATGTGATTTTCTTTCCATAAAATGTACTCTCTGATTGCTTTCCAAGTTTTAAGACTAGAATAGATTCATATATCATACCATTATTCCTCTTCTTCTTTTTTCCCGCCTCTAGCTGCAGTTTGATAGTGGTACCTGCTCAGAGCTTTTCTGCTGTCTAATTTTTGTTATTGTACAAGTGTTGTAGTATGCCTCCGGTCAAGTTGAGAGTTTGTAATGTAGTCTGAGGTGTAGTCGGACTGATGCTTGGCTGCTATACCCTAAATCCTTCAAATACGTTTAATTTCTTTGTAATATGCATACTTGTGTGCTTAACCACTGTGTCCAGTTTCTGCTTTCAAACGTCCATCCAAACCGGAACTCAAACTTTATGTCTTTCCCTTACTGGCTCCTTAAAGCTAATGCCTCTATATATTTCCCTCCCTCATTATTTGTGACAGAGTAACACCCCTCCAAGACATGTACCTTTGTGGTAGAAGAAAAGGAGTTGAGACTTTAAAATAATCTAATTTTGTAAAAGTAGATTTTATGTACAAATTTTAATGATTTAGCCATATAGAGTAGATGACACCCATGCTCAAATTCTTTTATTTCAATTCTATTCTTTTTCCTTCTTATCGTTTTTTTCTTTTTTATCTCTTTCTCCAAGTCTTCATGGTAATCAACAACTTAAGGAGTAAGAGAATAAACTAATTATTACTTCCATTAAGATTTGTCTTGTCTTGAACCACTATAAATTGATTTTATTATAAATAATTTATGTGACAATAAGATCTTAGTCCATGATGAGCCTTGTTTAAATATTTTTATACCAATTTATTGGTTAAAAATATTTGAATTTCAATCAAATTATTTTTTGTTTTGAAATTCTTTTTCAAAATTTAGGATAAAATATAATTTTTTTCTGGATAAGCAAGTCACGTATAAAGAACTCTTTCATATGAGCTTTTTAATATTTTCAGTTCTTCTTTTAGCTATAAAATTTGCGTTTCAATTTTCACAATAGTAAATTTTCATTACTATTCTACTTTCCCTTTTTATTTTGACTTTTATGCTAAAACTTGAATATGTCTTAAGATAAACAAGGATTATAGATTATATAATATGTAAAATTATTAATATGTCATAATATCAAGGTGGTATATATATATATATTTGCACCCATGGTCTTAAAATTCTATATCAGCCTTTGCTCGTATTCAAAATATTAGGTGATTTCTTCTCTTCTATTAAAGCTTTGGTGGATAGAGTTATTTAGGTGATTTCTTCTCATCTATCAAAGCCTTAACAGATAGAGTTATCTAATACATGAAAGGTAACATATATCCCGTGTAATTAGTCATTATTAAAAAAGTCCGAAACTGAAACCAATATATAAAGATAACAACAAAGTAAGGGGACGATCACGAACTAGTCAAATATGGAAGTAACTTTCAAGTTTTTGACAGTTTAATGATACATGATCTACCTCTTTCTGCTGTAATTTCTTCTTTTGAAAATATTGTCTCGGAATTATATACTCTTCACAAATCAAGCTACGTACTAGACTTTATTAGTCATAATATTAGTTTTTTTTCTCTACAAAATATGGCCACCGATAGCATTACGTGTAATATATAAGTGACATATACAATTCACATTTCAGGTTAAGCGACTTGGAGCCCGTTTGGACATAAATTTTTTTTCCTTTTTCCCAAAAAAAATTTCGCTTTTTTCAATCAAGATCAGTGTTTGTTCGTAAAAATTTTAATTTTTACTTTAAAATATATTTTAAAAATTTTCAAAACTCTAAATTACTGTTTTTCAAAATTTTCACTCAAACAACCTAAAATTATATTTATATTCAAATAACTTTAATAAATTTTAAATATCATTTTCACTTGACAATTTTTTTTTCCCCATATTTTGAAATTATACAATTCTTATGTCCAAACGCCCACTTGATATGTGTATTTTTAAAAAATCTAAAATCTAATCCCCACTTGTACCTTTTCCAATACATAAATTTCTCCTTTTATCAACTCCGCTAAAATCCATCCGCGGTGCAAGTTAGTCCACACCTTATCCAAACACGCGGTATGCGCACAAACACCATTATCTGACCATGGGATGTTGCTGTGATGATGACGAACAGCTTCTCCAGCCACTGAACCCTCCCGACATCCAAAACTCCGATCAAATTCCGCCGTCCTCCTCCTCAACCTCCGTCGTCAACTGCGGAGACACCGTGATCTCTCCGATGAATTCCAATTTTTCGGCCTTGATATGCCACGACACTCTACGCGCCATCCTCGAGAAACTCGCTCTCCCAGACTTGGCGCGTGCGGCGTGTGTGTGTAGGATCTGGAACTTGGTGGCCTCCGATCGTGAAATGCAGACTAAGGCATTTAAAGATCCTTGGAAGATCAAGGACGTCATCGGCGATCCTACCTCCGGTAGCTTCTGGAGGGATAATAGCCTCTCCAAATTCGCCATTTCTCATCGCATTGTCCGTGGTGATAACGTTGCTAGCCTCGCCGTCAAGTACTCCGTCCATGTATGTCATATTTTGATGTCTAAGGTGAATTAAAAATGTAGAAAAAATTAACAGGAAGAGAAGTGCACAAGGTGATTGGGTGAAAATTGTTTTGTGTGTGATCATTGTTTTCACTAATGGGCTCAAAACATAATGGAGAGAATCGACAATAAGCTAGCACGCGCAAGAAGCAGCTTTTAATTATGAGAAACTTTCATTTCATATGTTATTACACTTATAATGGATAAGCCATAACTTGTTCTTATTGTTTTAAACTAATTATTTGCGCTTGTAAATGATATGGGTTTCTACTTGGTTAAGAATTTCCTTTAATTGACAGGTCATGGATATAAAACGCTTGAACAATATGCTGAGTGACCATGGTATATACTCGAGGGACAGGTTACTCATTCCTATTAGCAATCCAGACTGCCTCATCAATGGCACTTGCTATATTGAGCTGGATATATATGCAAAAAGGGAAGTGGCAGTTTTGTATCTTGAAGGTGGCCCTGATCCAAAGCTCACTACAATGTTAAATAGATTGGCATCAGAGAGGAGCAAGAAAAAGGTGATCGACTCCCTTAGGAGAAGCATGCAAGTTGATGGTGAAACTGCTCAATATTACTTTGCTGTATCAGATGGTGACCCCCGATCTGCTTTCTCACAATTCTCTGAGGATCTGAGGTGGGAGAGGGAGGTAGGGTTCACTTAACTTGTACATTGTCAAAATGGTTGATCCTGGTGAATGGAGAAAGCTACTGGTAATGCGTCTCTGAGTTGCATAGGAATAACGATCCTTCGTTGGAGTGATCGGAGGTGATGAATTCCATCTATTAGAATTGCTGTTACTGCCAGCAAAAAATCAACAAGTTTATTCACGTTGTATGTAATTCTATGTAGTCAGATACATTTCGGTGGTTTGTTGCTCTGTAGAAGTGTTGAGTTCCATTCACATTCTTGTAAAATTTACGCCTAAATGAATGGAAACTTGTATTATCCGTAACTTCAGCTGGACTTACTGCTACATCAACTAACTTGTCATAGAATTGTGGAGCAGCAGTCCCTTTTGCTCGGTTAAATCTTTTGCTACAGAAACTGGAGGAGACATTGTAGTGCCATGGGTGATCTCTTCATTTCTGCTGTATGAGCTAACGTTTTCTGCAACATTGAAACCAATAGATTCTTGAAACAGGACAAAGGCCACTATGAATTTGCCCTTCGCCTTGCTCTCATTTAGACTACACAAACTTGCAAGTAATGCTCATTTTTGTGCACCGAAACAGCATTATCTATCCACCTAGAAAATTGATCCCTAGAGGATAAAATAAAAGAGAGAAAACAAGCAATGTATATTTCTATTTGTATCTCGTCAAAAAGCTTTTTATTTTGTGGAATGAACCATTTCCTTTCTCTTCATTATGTTCAAGTAAGCAAATATGTTATGGTTCTAGGAGACTATCTATCATGTATAGACTTTAAGGGCGTGGTGACCTACCCATCGAGGTGGAACAGTATACCATTTGAGGTTACGTTTAATGTTAACAGCACGTGTCGGTTAGGAACACATCAAAAAATTAAAAAAATCATAAGATGACTCCTCCAATCTTAGTACTTCCTTCTTTGAATTATGGTTCAAGAACAATCTATTCGTGGTGTATACATGAAGTAGGCGAGAGGACATAAAAAGAAGCCTCTCCCTCTGATGTGCGCTGACTTTCCAATACAAGAAATCAGATTATGGAACTTCAAAAACGTACTCCACAATCTATTACCAGCAACTAAAAGGATCATCTTTTCAATCAACTACCAGCATCTAAATTGGAGCCTTGCACATGCTGGACTACTATGAATCTGTTATCCCCTAGTACGATTATTTTCAAGTGCGGCCAGCTCTTTTTCCTGCTGTTCTCTGAGATAGCTCTTGGCAGTTGTATTTAGAATCTTGGCTGAGAAGTTCAGGAGCATGAGCCACACAACAGTGTTCCATATGGAACCAAGCGACAAATCCCACTGTTTTGCCTGCAGTATAACATAGGTTTTTAGTTCATGATTGTGTTTTGTATGTATGCATACAGACTTAAACTGCATATTTGTTCAACAAATAACAGTTGACATCCTCGTGTAAAAGAGGCCATCCAGACACGAATGAGATTGACGAGTCAAGGGACAAGCAGGTTAACTAGGATCTAATAACTCTACCATACGAGGTCATATTTGTGGTATAGATAACTAGCCAAGGAGATCTCCAGGGACAAGCTATGGGTGTGAATACAGACTCTGATTATGGTGGTTGCATGTTAAGCAGATATTCTATGCTAAATTAGTAGGTTAATTTTAGTCACAGTTTTTTCTCATAAACTTAGTTGAAGAGGATCTCAGATGGTAATACACTTTTTTTCCCTTCTCAGATGATACAACTCCTGTCAGAATAAAAATAGTATATAAGGCTTGGCTTTTCTTTTTCTGATAAGTTGACTTGGGCTATATTTTTATGCATACCAACTAGATGACAGCTAAGTTTCTTTGAACCAAACCTTCTTACACCTATAAAGCAACAGTAAAGTTCAAGATATATTCCAGCTCAGAAGGTGGAAGGAGAAAGTTACCTTTAGCATAGGAAAACATGCATGAAGCAGTAACGAGAGCATTACCTCAACATTAATTTTCTGATGACTCAGTGCATTACCTTTACGTTAGACACTGGAGGGGACGCTGCCATGTACTTCTCTCTAGCAATATGTAGTTTGGAAATGATGTTTGGCAGAAGCGAAGCAACTCCAGGGATGAGACCAAGCACCCGAACTAATTGATTTTCTATCAAGTCCAACAGTTGATTATTGCAAAGTGAGATGATAAATGCTGTCTGCAAAGTAACTTTCTCAAATTAACAACCAAACTTTAATGTCAGTTGCAATATGAAGCTAGCTACTGTTTGTTTTCTGTTCTTTGACATCATATTCTTTCGGCTCTTGACCAAAAGTGAAGAGTAATCAGTTTTAAAATGCTCCAAAACGCACACTTATAATCCGTACAAATGATCATAGATAAAGTTTGTCCAAGTTAATCTAATTGACAGCGCATAATAGTGATTAGTATACTAAGTGTGGCAATGTTAGTTTGTAAAACAGGGCATTTTTACAGTTTTCACCAAATCTTGGCAATCGGAATTTAATCACAGGCGATTGTGCAGTAATTGATGGTCCATAGTCATGAAGAGGGGGAATAAGAGCAAGGACGGACTGATGGAGCAGACTGGGCAGAACACTGGTGGGAGGAAGTGAGGATAGAAGAAAACATGAGGGAGAAGAAAGCAGGAGCTGGAGAGCATGGTAACAGTATATCCACCTGTCTTATACCTTAAGACTCAGCAAAAATACATGATGATCTCTTTTAAATGAAGTGCAAACATATTTGGCAAGCATTCATGTACTTATAACTAGAGAAGCATTGGGAGCTTAAGAACAAATGATAACATTTGGTAGATACAGACCTGTATGTGAGTCTTAATAATTGCCTTCCCGATCAGTGTTGCTATAAAGAACTTCCAAAATGGAATACCAAATTGGCCACACATGATACCAGCAAGGTCAAACAGAGGATTTGGCACCTTCACAGGAAACAAAGAGAGCACTAAATAGGATATCAAAACAAACATAAAAAAGGATCGGCAGCAACAAACGCATCATTCATAAAAAGACATAAACGCTGTAAAGGACAAGAACAAAAATGTGTACCCCCACAAATGTTAGAAAAGACGAGAACAGATTGCACCCCACCCCAACCCCACCTTTCCTTTGCGAGATATATGGTACAGCCGAGTCTCCAGATCTTTTGGGTGGGGGGAGGGGGAGGGGAGAGGAACTAAAAACATGCTAAATCGGTAATGATAATTGCAAATAATTAAATGATCAAACTAACTATTGAGATCTGGAATAAAATAAGATTCTAGAAAATTAACTTCACAGCCACAAAGTGGGGCATCTAATTGTGCACAGAAGTGCCCTTGTTCCCAGAAATGAGAAAAAAGGAAACATCAGAAAAATGAAGAAAACAAAATATATCAAGACTAATTGTTCATACTTATTTTATGATGAAATTTTAAGAATATAGCAGCTACTCAGGGAGAGACTGTAAACGAAGACATTTCATTATTTATCAAATGATAAAAAATGAGGAAGCAGTCAAGCAGTAAAATGTACTTTCTTCTCTCCTCTTTTTCTGTCTAGGGGGAAGGGGGTTAGTGAACTTCTTCTAGCGTAAGTTATGTTTAAAAACCTTAATGAGGATTGAAAAATAAAGCAATACAGAGGTCAAAACGAGGGGTTAATAGACGTAATCTGAAGAAACTCTGTTTGAGGGACAAAATAAGGTCCCAGCAAAACGTGAATAGTGAGATAGGATTTACCGAAGCAAGAACCAGAATTGTGAAGAAATTCAAATACTGTCTGTTAGAAAGAAGCCACTGTTTTATCTGTTTTAAGTGGTTGCTGATAATTCCACTATCTTCTTTTGAACTAGAATCCAAATCTTCCATAAGTTCCCCTTCGCTACCAGAGATACGAGCTGCAATTTTCAAGAGCACGGGAAACATCAGTACCACATTAATCTGGTGACTCCGGCCACTCTGCCACTAATGCATTACTGTAAAGTGGTGCTGTGCAAGATTATAATTGGAACTACACATCCAAAATTATTAGTGTTGCGGATAACTCGAAACATTACAGAACTGAAAAAAAACACATGAAGTTGAAGAAAGAAAGAAGTTCTATTGCTCTAAAAGGAAGATGGTACGTGGGCTTAGATAAGGAATATAGGAAACTATCTTCAAAGCTTCTGCGGAAATAACATTCCCAAAGGTATTCCAAGCTGAAGGTATAAAGAACTACAAGTTGTAAAATTTTCGTCAGGCCCTTAGCCAGACTAGAAAATATCTCCAACAGAATTAAAAAGATCAAGGAGGAAAATCCAATTCTCTTTCTTTTTCTTTTTTTCCTTTATTACGAAGGAGAGGTAGCTGGCCCTCACATGACATAACTGTGCTCTGCCCCAAGGACTCCTGACATTATGAGCTTTTTCGCCAGCTTTTTAGAAGCCGGGAGGGAAATAAATATAAATGGATTAAAGTACGATTGCCAAAAAGATTGATACTTGTCGTCCCAAGAACAGATGAAGAAAAAGATTACAGAGATTAAAAAAATATCCTGCAATACAATTATTTGGAGCAAAAAAAATTTCCAGAAGTTCAAATGCAAGGTAAAGCACCACTGTACAAGAAGAAATCGCATTGGAAATGCTGCTTACCAGCTCTAGAGATGAAATAAGGAGGAAGCTCTCCAAGAGCGGTTCCAATACCCCACAATATAGCCTCCAACTGAACCTGATTCAGTATGCTAGTCAATGGTACCCGTGCACCGGAAGAAAACAATGCTGGACCAAATTCAGAACAATCCTTATCCAGCCATGAAGGACCACTTCTTAACTGAATTGTATCATATGGAGCACTCTTTATGTCAATCCTTCCGCAGCTCACAGATTTTATTGTGAATAGAGCAATATGAGGGCCCAAGTACAAGACAAAAGTGTGCAGACCAGAGCCTTTTAGAACAAAGAGAGACAAGGATGAGGAATGACAAAAATATAAGTGAAAAGAGTAAAATAAACTGCAATTATAATTACCACCAAAGCCACTTCCAGATAATTCTATAAACAATAAGACTTCCACATTTCAGCAATAAAGGAAAATATATAGTTGTTGAGAGATTAGGTCAAGAAACCAGAATTGAAATGACTTAAAAGTCCGACTATGATCTCCAATAAAGAAAGCTCATGTGAAAAGCATGACAGTATGTGTAGAATAGTCAGCTCGCTCAAAATTATTTTAATATAATGATCATTATTCCACGCCAAGCATAATTTTTTTAAAATACTCTTGACACAAACTAACACACCGATGAACTTCAAAAGCTTGCTCAAGAAACCAGTAGAACTATCTCTACAAATACTAAAAGCAGGAACTGCTTGACAATGTGATCAAAGAAAAGATGGTCAAGTCCAGTTGCCAACTATTTTGCAAAGTCTTGTCTTCATGTACTTTGGACAGAACACAAATGGGATTCAGCTAAAATGCTATATCAAAGAAAATGATCAGAACACATATTACCTACAATAGTTGGTTCCTGTTGGAGATGATCTCATGATTGATTAGGGAAGGTAAAATAGGAGCATAGATGACAATCCTACCATAGTAGTGCATTGCTAAAAGTTGGAACACAAATACTATCTCAAAGAAAATACCTACAACTTAAAGACAATGCTATCAGCCTATCACTCACTTGATAGAGAACACTAAACAGACTTCATTTTTGTCATAAGTAACACCAAACAGAGTTCTTTTTAATTTTATAATGACATGCCAAGAGAAAATGTCCACTCACCCAGCCCGATTGATGAAGCCACGCCAAGAGCTAACCACCAGAGTCCAAACCGAAGATAGCTAAGAAGCTCCTGAACCGGCTGCAGTGTCTTGAAGAAAAGCAAACATAAAGTCAAAACAGTAAAAAGTTAGAGGAGCATGCATGTGACACAGCATAGCAAGGACGATTGGAAGACAATCCACCCGTGCAGGAATAAATTGTATCAATTGTAGTGTTTTTGGAGCTTGTTTCCTTCAATCACCAGAGAACAAACTCCCAAGTTTTCATAGTTTTAAGAGATCAATGGCTAAGAATATCTGTAGCTATTAACTAATGATAACAAAGGTCTTACCACTATGATGTGAAATTTGGAAAAAATGACGTAGAAAAGATTGACTGCCCAGGATATAACTTAAAGTCCATTTAAGAAAAAGGAACAATTTCAAATTGCTCTTATTGCTTCTTTGTGAAATACTGGATGAAGATTAGTTTCGCCTTAGTAGATTTAGTTTGAGAAAGCATGTTATATGGGAGAAAAATCATCTCCAAACAAGCATCTAATGATACCATGATTCTTAAGATTGTACATTAGGTCCAAACAGAGGAAACATAAATGCTTCATTACTTGCCGCCTCCTCGACCCCCACTCCCCATCCCAGCAGAAATGACATAATGCTCCTTACGTCAGCTATACCCAAAATCCTCTAACTTTCAAATCAGAGGATTAACTATTTAGCAAACTCTTGCTAGGATAACAAGGAAAAACAAAAAAGTCCAAGAGCCCCGGATTATTAGTATACATGTAACATGGTAGACTAATGGGATGTTAGAAATGTGTTATTTAAGTTCCTCAAGTCACACTGTATCTGCCATTATGAAGAAATGCATTGTAACACAAGAACAAAACAACATACCTCCTCATAGGCCCTGCCACTTTTAAAAAACAAAATCCCACCTGCGGCTGCTAGCAGCATGACCACAAGACAGCTGCACTTGACTATGCTGTTAACTGAGAACTCTTGAAGACACTTTAGAACAGCTAAAACGAAGAATTTCACTGTCTTTAGTGGCTGGTTCGTCAGACTCAGATGCTCCAGCTCCCTATTATGTTTGTTAAGGAGTCCTGATGGAATATATAAATCATCTTCCCAAGTTAAAATCACCATTTCAGAACTTAGTATTTTGTATACAGGATGAACAAGAGACTCTGAGACTACAAAGACCTTCACAAGATAAACTTTTATCAAATCACTAGACGCCTAGGATTAAAGAGAGCCAACATAGGCTTCACAAATTGTAGTTTACATATTTATTGGTAGCACAATTGGCATAGATTCACTGATTCTACCAGGCAAACAAAGTTGGACTTGAAGCACAAGACATCACTCAATTAACCTGAAGGGGTTGGCAGTTTGGTCAAACTTCCAAATCAAAACCTCCTAAGTTTAATCCATACCCAACCCCCAGATTAAGCTTACCAATTTCCAGAAATATGAAATAAGTAAGCCACCACGAATCAGTTAAGATTTCAACTAGAAGCCACAAGGGCTAGACAGTTGATACATCCAATCCGGAAAAGAAAAGAAAATACAATAATAAGAGTAAGTTACTACAGTATTCAAATTTCAGATACTCTTATGACATCATAAACCCATAATTTCCCCTCCTTTTAAAATCAAGTAACCACCCACCCCAAGTTATGTAACACTATTTCCTTCGTTGGACGGCATTAAATATTTGCAAACATTCAATTTGTGTGCAACTTTGAAGAATTTTAAATTCATCAAACTATTCAGAATTTGAACTTTGATGTGATGTTTCCTTTATCAAACTAACTTTTCAACTTACACTCTTAAAATTTCTGCCTTCCAAACACCAGTTTGTATCCTATAGTTAATGTAGATTAACACACGATCTGTACAAGAGACAGTTGCTTCTTAACCGTAAAATACTTGCACAAATAGCTATATCAAATAGGAATTGTCTTTATATGATATCGAACGAAATCAGCGGGCACTAAAATAACTGGCTAGGCACAAATAGAAGACAAAACTAATTTTCACATTTCAGTGACCTGAACTTTTGCTAAACAACATCCATCCTCAAAGTTGTACTTACCATTTTGGCCTGGTTAACTAAAAATCAAAAAATGGCAAAAGATACAAATCACTTGATAGTCTTTCATTTTCCAGTCAATTATTAACTACAACATTTAATTTCATCTTTTTGTTTATCAATCACTCCTTCTCCTTTTATCCCTATTTCCAGCACCAGCAGCTCTAAGTAATGCATTAAAGACCCATTAAGATAATTTTGCAGCAAACCAATAACTTTATTTCATTGTTAACATATACAAAACAACCTCTCTTCAACGACATCAATAACAACAGCAGACTTTAGAACAAATAATACTTTATGGATGCGCCCAAAAGGAAACAAGCAGAAACCAGATCCTCAACCCACATAAAGGTAAATAAAAACAGAAACTTTGAAAGGAAAACCCCAGAAAAGATAGAGAAATATGCACACCCTCAAGCCAACAAAAAAAAAGAAAATTTGAAAGAAAACCCCACAAAAGATAGAGAAATATGCACACCGTCAGGCCTCAAGCCCTTTAAAATATTTGGAGAAAACCTGACAAAAAGATATGAGATTTAACTGACCAGAAGCAGAGTTATCAACATGAAGCTGAGAATCAAGAACTTGGTCTTGCTCTAGGGACCCCATTTTGACGCGCACACACTGCTGTCGACCAACAAAAAAAATGAGAAAATACCCACGGCGAGAAACCAACGGTATAACGGGAAATTCCAATATGTAAGGGGGACGTTGAGCTGTTGAAGTCTAAATCAATCTGCCTCGATATACGGGATTTATTAAGAGAATATTTTTATATCTTCTCGGGAAGTGAAAAAGAAAGCAAATAAGGGAAATTGGGGAATGCAATTTTGTTCGTTGCTCCTGGTCATGGTTTTTCGTTTGTAAATAAGTCCAAGAAAAGTAGAAATTTTTTTTAATAAGCGTGCGGAAAGAAAAGTTTTGTAAAGAAAGTACGCTCAAAGTAATAATATGAAACAATAAAATAGATAAAACATGTTGAGAGGAAGGTGGAATTTTCTTATTTTTTTTATTTATTTATTTTAAGTGTATACAATATCACTTCTCATCCTCTATTTATAGTATTATATAGAGGTATATAAAAGAATGTCATAAACATGACATTAAACATTTGAGATTATGGAGGAAGATCATGAGAGGTTATGGAGGTATGTGAGTAAATGGTAAGAAATAGTGGGAGGTTAATAGAGATAATGGAGAAGAGTAATGGGTATTACTCTTTTATGAGTTATGGACATCCACCCTTAGATAATTATTTATAACGCTCCTCTTGGATGTCCATAGATAATGTGTCTCATTAAAACATTACTAAGAAAAAATCATGTGGGAAAAAATCCTAGTGAAGGAAAAAGAGTACATATATCATGTAATATGCATTATTTGTTGCCTCGTTAAAAATCTTGCCAGAAAAATCCGGATAAAATCTTAGCTAAGGGAAAAGAGTACAACGCGTATTTGTCTCCCCCTGACAAAAACATCACTTTATTTTCCGAAGACGACGAATTCCAGGCTTGACAACATCTATAATGTTGAGACACTCAATGCATTAGTGAATTATTCCGCCAAATTATCACTTGAACGAATTTGTTGAACATCTATTTCATCAATTTGTTGAATATTGTGTCTGACAAAGAGCTTTGATGAAATATATGATATATTGTGTCTCCTTCAATATATCCTTCTTTCAATTGAGATAAACAAATGTCATCGCCTTCACCATTATTGGAATCTTCTCTTCAAGGAAAAGTCACACATTTGTTTTGAGTCACTTGCTTTATCAATTGTTGGTATATTAACATGACTTGGATAAGTATCAACAATTGATTGCCTTGTGAAATAATAATATGACAGTATTCTCACATACAAATAGATTGTTTGAAGAATGAACTTCATAAAATGCATGCATTTGCATAACCAACAAAATCTTGACACTGTTTGTTAGAATAAACAAATCTATATCAAGGATTCCTTTTGCAACATAATCTTAATAGTATTCATGTATCTTTATATAGGAATTAAAGTATATCTCGCTAGCATATTGTTATACTCATGGTTCTAGCAAGATACATACTGCATCAATTGCAATTGACACAAAAATAAATCATGTACGCCATGATTGCTTTAATCCACATAATAATTTGCTAAATCTTTATTTAATGAATTTCTTGGGAACCTTAATATGCTTCAGAACAATTTAAATCCTTCAATGATTTTTATATACACGTATCAAATTTATCAAGTATTGCCAGACTAAAATCTGAAAGCAATTGTATCCACCACAAGGGAACATGTTTCCATATAATTAACGCCAAGACATTTACATAAAATCTTGTGTTGCCCCACTACTTTATACTTTCAGGTGTTGGGGCTATCAGTCTAAAACTTCACGTTTTTCCAGTGAAGTCAATCTTTATTGCATATTTTTCATTGATCAATCATTTATCTGTCCAAAGTCCATGACATATTTGAGCTCAAGATTCTCATCAATATTAATAATATTGAACGCTATATTATATCAACAATATCATCGATGATCCTTTACATCGGTTCCATCATCATACAATAAAGACATAACTTATCGACATCTCATTATTTTCAGGTACCTGAGCCTCTTCCATGAGGTCTTATAAAGTGTTATGTCATGGTGCTCTTACATAGCACTTGCCTCCTTACTATGACCATCTTTATCATTTGCTTCTCTCCTTCTTTAAGGAGTTTTATCCTTGGAACCGATTAGTCTATTACGCTTCATGCGTTCCATAGACTATGTCCATCATGGACTTTATTCTATTTAGAGAATTAGCAGCTGAAATATAATATTTAGCTTTGGGTATGCAAATACGCCCGGCAATATTTACAAATGAATTATCACTTGAACTTCAAGTTCACATTTTCTTGTACGAGGATCTAGGTACACTCATAATAATTTTGTGATGACCCAAAAAGTCATATCTCATTTTATAAGTCAAAATTGTGTTCTGATGCCTTGAAAAGCTCCCTTTATCTCACCTCGTTTCGCGTGTGCAGCCCGGGCGTATATACGGGAAGCTTTTATGTGAAAAACTGAGAAAAATGCTAATTTGGCCTTTAATATTGAATTTAAGTTGACTCTGGTCAACATTTTGGGTAAACGAACCCGGACCCATAGGAAAATATGGGACTTGAGCGTGTGCCCGAAATTGAATTCCGAGGTCCCAAACCCGAGAAATAAATTTTTGAAAGAAATTATTTTACTGTAATTATAAGAGCCTTTGAAAATTTGATTATATTTCAACCTGATGGTATCGGGCCAGTATTTTGGTTCCGGAGCCTGGTACATGTTTACTATAGTACTTGAGTGATGCTTGTAAAATTTGGCAAGAAACATAGGTCATTTGACTTGATTCGAACCCGTAGTTGTGAAATTTGAAACTTTAAAAGTTTTGAGATTTTTCTTTGAATTCTATGCTAAGTTCGTTGTTTAAGATGTTCTTTCGGCGATTTGATCGCACGAGTAAGTCTGTAGGATGTTTTTAAGGTTGTGTACATGTTTGGTTTGGAGCCCCGAGGGTTTGGGTGAGTTTCGGGTAGGTTCCGGGGTGTTTAGAATTGAAAAATCACTGTTGGTGCACCAGTTCTGGTGTGCTCGCACCTGCGAGCCTAGGGCCGCAGGTGCGAAACCGCAGGTGCGGTCCAGCCCAGCCAGCCCCCTTTCCGCAGGTGCAACATAAGTTCCGCAGAAGCGGTTCCGTAGAAACAGATACACCTCCGCAAATGCGGCCCTCAGTGGCCTTGCTCATTCCGCAGGTTATCGCAGGTGCGAGGGTCGGGCAGTGTGTTTAAGTTAGAGCTTCATCCGATTTCATTTTCACTTTCACAAAAATAGGAGACCAAGGGCGATTTTCTCAAGAGATTTTCTTCCAAAATCATAGGTAAGTGTCCACTAACTAATTTCCTTCAATTTCCTAATGATTTTCATCAACTTTTATCAAGAATTCTAGGGTTTTAATGGTAGAAAATTGGGGATTTTGGTAGAGTTAGGGATTTTTGAATAATTGGAATTTAAACCTCGTTTTGAGGTCGGATTTCGAAACTAATTACATATTCGGGCTCGTGGGTGAATGGGTGATCGAGTTTTAGTCCGAACCTCGAGTTTTGACCAAGCGGGTCCGGGGTCGATTTTTGACTTTTTAGGAAGAATGATAGAAAATTCATAATTAGGTATTGGGGTTGAATTATTTAGTATTTATTGATATTATTAAGCTAATTATGTCTAGATACAATTGAATTGGAGGCGAATTCTAAGGGGAAAGCGGTAATTGAGGCTTGAGTTGGTCGTGGAATTCGAGGTAAGTGTTTGGCTTAACCTTAGATTGAGGGAATATGTGTTGTGTCCTATTTTCTATGTGTAAGTATCATGCTCAACGTATATGTGAGGTGATGAGTACCTATACGTTGGTGTCAAGTATGCCCGTGAGTCGAATATTGTGATTTATGTGGCCTTTCGTTAAGTAATACTTGAGTTTCACTTTATAGCTATCCATGTTGGTGAAAATTCCTTGATATTGAACTGTGTCGGGTATTGGTTTCAGTTGAAGATGTTTATGTGAAGTTATGCACTAAGTGAGATTGGTTGTAGTTGTTTTTCCCTTGTCGTGATGGTATTGATTCCACTGTTGGCTCCCTTGCCGGGACGTTATGGTTTTATTTTTGTTTACTCCGTTATTTACCTTGTTGGATTGATGTCATTTGATGTGTTTGGGTGAGGAAGAGTATGAAAGCACGAAGGGTGATGTCGTGCGTGAGATTTTGATTGAATGTTAATGCACAAAGGGTGATGTCGTGCCGATATTGTGATTTTAAAAGCACGAAGGATGATATCGTGCCATGATAGGAGCGATAATGCACGAAAGATAATGCGTGTCATGATTGTGTGAGGTAAAAGCACGAAGGGTGATGCCGGCTGAATATATTGATTATGATGGTGAGGGCAAGAGTAAAAACACGAAGGTTGATGTCGTGCACTTGCTTTTGTGTTACTATTTTTGTTGCTTAAATTGATATCTAATTTGTGTNCTTTACATCGGTTCCATCATCATACAATAAAGACATAACTTATCGAGATCTCATTATTTTCAGGTACCTGAGCCTCTTCCATGAGGTCTTATAAAGTGTTATGTCATGGTGCTCTTACATAGCACTTGCCTCCTTACTATGACCATCTTTATCATTTGCTTCTCTCCTTCTTTAAGGAGTTTTATCCTTGGAACCGATTAGTCTATTACGCTTCATGCGTTCCATAGACTATGTCCATCATGGACTTTATTCTATTTAGAGAATTAGCAGCTGAAATATAATATTTAGCTTTGGGTATGCAAATACGCCCGGCAATATTTACAAATGAATTATCACTTGAACTTCAAGTTCACATTTTCTTGTACGAGGATCTAGGTACACTCATAATAATTTTGTGATGACCCAAAAAGTCATATCTCATTTTATAAGTCAAAATTGTGTTCTGATGCCTTGAAAAGCTCCCTTTATCTCACCTCGTTTCGCGTGTGCAGCCCGGGCGTATATACGGGAAGCTTTTATGTGAAAAACTGAGAAAAATGCTAATTTGGCCTTTAATATTGAATTTAAGTTGACTCTGGTCAACATTTTGGGTAAACGAACCCGGACCCATAGGAAAATATGGGACTTGAGCGTGTGCCCGAAATTGAATTCCGAGGTCCCAAACCCGAGAAATAAATTTTTGAAAGAAATTATTTTACTGTAATTATAAGAGCCTTTGAAAATTTGATTATATTTCAACCTGATGGTATCGGGCCAGTATTTTGGTTCCGGAGCCTGGTACATGTTTACTATAGTACTTGAGTGATGCTTGTAAAATTTGGCAAGAAACATAGGTCATTTGACTTGATTCGAACCCGTAGTTGTGAAATTTGAAACTTTAAAAGTTTTGAGATTTTTCTTTGAATTCTATGCTAAGTTCGTTGTTTAAGATGTTCTTTCGGCGATTTGATCGCACGAGTAAGTCTGTAGGATGTTTTTAAGGTTGTGTACATGTTTGGTTTGGAGCCCCGAGGGTTTGGGTGAGTTTCGGGTAGGTTCCGGGGTGTTTAGAATTGAAAAATCACTGTTGGTGCACCAGTTCTGGTGTGCTCGCACCTGCGAGCCTAGGGCCGCAGGTGCGAAACCGCAGGTGCGGTCCAGCCCAGCCAGCCCCCTTTCCGCAGGTGCAACATAAGTTCCGCAGAAGCGGTTCCGTAGAAACAGATACACCTCCGCAAATGCGGCCCTCAGTGGCCTTGCTCATTCCGCAGGTTATCGCAGGTGCGAGGGTCGGGCAGTGTGTTTAAGTTAGAGCTTCATCCGATTTCATTTTCACTTTCACAAAAATAGGAGACCAAGGGCGATTTTCTCAAGAGATTTTCTT
>ML377357.1:0-18355 GCA_005239525.1 Nicotiana knightiana | reverse complement strand
CCGAGGGGTTCATTGCCACCCCAGTACTCCAGGATGCTCTGGTCCGTCTAGTGGGCCTCATAGAGAACGTCACTCAGGCAGGTTTACTTCCTTCAGCACCAGCCGTCTCTCAGGCTGGGAGAAGAGCCCAGACTCCCGCTACTCGCACTCCAGAGCAGTTGGCTTCTCAGTTTCAGACTCCAGTAGCTCAGCAAGCTGGGGTAGTTCAGCTAGGTATTGTGGCCCAGACCAGTGATGGAGCAGATATGTTTGCTAATGCTTTGTGGAGGTTAGACAGGTTCACCAAGCTGTTTACTACTACTTACAGTGGTGCATCTTTAGAGGATCCCTAGGACTACTTGGATAGCTGCCATGAGGTTCTATGGAACATGTNATACTTGAGTTTCACTTTATAGCTATCCATGTTGGTGAAAATTCCTTGATATTGAACTGTGTCGGGTATTGGTTTCAGTTGAAGATGTTTATGTGAAGTTATGCACTAAGTGAGATTGGTTGTAGTTGTTTTTCCCTTGTCGTGATGGTATTGATTCCACTGTTGGCTCCCTTGCCGGGACGTTATGGTTTTATTTTTGTTTACTCCGTTATTTACCTTGTTGGATTGATGTCATTTGATGTGTTTGGGTGAGGAAGAGTANTCCCTAGGACTACTTGGATAGCTGCCATGAGGTTCTATGGAACATGTGGATAGTGGAGACCAATGGGGTCGACTTTGCTACTTTTCGTCTGTCAGGTCCCGCCAAGACTTGGTGGAGAGATTATTGTTTGGCTAGACCAGCTGGATCACCGGCCTTAACCTGGGCCCAGTTCACTCAGCTATTTCTGGATAAGTTTCTTCCTATCACTCAGAGAGAGGATCTTCAGAGGCAGTTTGAGCGTCTCTAGCAGGGCTCTGTGACCGTCACTCAGTACAGGACTAGATTTGTTAACTTGGCCCGACATGATATTATGATACTTCCCACCGAGTGAGAGAGGGTGAGGATATTTATTGAGGGACTAGCTCAGCCGATCAGATTTCAGATGGCCAAGGAGACAGGGAGTGAGATTTCTTTCCAAGATGCAGCCAATGTGGCCAGACGAGTTGAGATGGTTCTGTTGCAGGGGGTGGTCAGGGGTCTGACAAGAGGCCTCGTCATTTTGGAAGGTTCAGTGGTGCCTCATCTGGAGGCAGAGATTCTTTTGGAAGGGGCCATCCTCCTAGGCCGTTTCATTCGGCACTTCAGGTTTCTCGCAGTACTCCAGGTGGCCGTGGTTCTCATATGCAGTATTGCGATCATTTGCCCTGTGCACCATCAGCTCCTATCAGTGCACCGCCGATTCAGAGTTTTCTGGTTGGTTACTCAGGCCGTCAGGGTCAGTTTCAGGGTCAGCAGCCTCAACAGCCGAGGGCTTGTTATACTTGTTGTAATCAGAGGCACATTGCTAGAGTTTGCCCTCAAGCCTCAAGCAGTTATCAACACCAGGGTTCTCGTGCTATGTTCCCCACACCAGGTGCTCCACCACCCGCTCAACCAGCCCGAGGTGGGGGTCGAGGTATTAGAGGTGAAGGTCAGGCAGTTAGAGGTGGAGGCTAGGCTACTAGAAGTAGAGGTCAGCCAGCAGGAGGCCGTCCCAGGGACGTAGTTCAGATGGGTGGGGCCCAGCCCCGATGTTATGCTATTCCAGCCAGACATGAGGTTGAGGCCTCCGATGCAGTTATCACAGGTATGGTTTCAGTTTGCAGCAGGATGCTTCGGTTTTATTTGATCCGGGGTCCATATTTTCCTATGTGTCATCTTATTTTTCTCCTTACTTGGTTATGCCCCGTGATTCTCTGAGTACTCCTGTATATGTGTCTACACCGGTGGTTGATTATATTATGGTAGATCGCGTCTACCGTTCGTGTGTAGTGGTTATTGGTGGTCTTGAGACTAGTATAGATCTTCTACTTCTTGATATGGTAGATTTTGATGTTATTTTGGGGATGGATTGGTTGTCACCTTATCATGCCATACTGGACTGTCATGCCAAGACCGTGACCTTAGCATTGCCGGGGTTGCCTCGCCTGGAGTGGAGAGGGACTCCTGGTCATTCTTCTAGCAGGGTTATCTCATATATGAAGGCTCTGCGTATGGTCGAGAAGGGGTGTTTGGCCTATGTTCGTGATTCTAGTGTCGAGGTCCCTGCTATGGAGTATGTGCCCATTGTCCATGAGTTTCCAGAGACGTTCTTTGCAGACCTGTCGGGTATGCCACCCGACAGGGATATTGACTTTTGCATTGAGTTGGCTCTGTGCACTCAACCCATTTCTATTCCGCCATATCGTATGGCCCCGCCAGAGTTTAAGGAGTTGAAAGAACAGTTGCAGGATTTGCTTGATAAAGGCTTCATTAAGCCTAGTGTCTCGCCTTGGGGTGCGCCGATGTTGTTTGTTAAGAAGAAGGATGGGTCGATGAGGATGTGTATAGATTATCGGCAATTGAACAAGGTTACCATCAAGAACAAGTATCCATTGCCGCGAATTGATTATTTGTTTGATCAGCTTCAGGGTGCCAAGGTATTTCGAAGATTGATTTGAGATCTGGCTACCACCAGTTGAGGATTAGGGCATCTGATGTCCCTAAGAAAACCTTTCGCACTCGGTACTGGCATTATGAGTTCTTACTGATGTCATTCGGGTTGACAAATGCCCCAGCTGCTTTTATGGACTTGATGAACCGAGTGTTCAGGCCTTATTTGGATTCCTTCGTGATTGTCTTTATTGATGATATTTTGATTTATTCCTGCAGCAGGGAGGAGCATGAGCAGAACCTTTGAGTCGTTTTCCAGACTCTGAAGGACAGTCAGTTATATGCCAAGTTTTTGAAATGTGAGTTTTGGTTGAGTTCAGTTGCATTTCTGGGTCATGTTGTATCAACAGAGCGTATTCAGGTGGATCCCAAGAAGATTTCAGCGGTCAAGGATTGGCCTAGACCCACTTCAGCCACAAAGATCTGGAGTTTCTTGGGTTTGGCGGGCTATTACCGTCAGTTCGTGGAGGGGTTTTCATCTATTGTAGCCCCGATGACCAGGTTGACTCAGAAGGGTGCCCAGTTCAGGTGGTTAAAAGAGTGTGAGACGAGCTTCCAGAAGCTCAAGACAGCTTTGACTACAGCGCTGATATTGGTTTTGCCCACAGGTTTGAGGCCATATACTGTGTATTGTGATGCATCTCGGGTTGGACTTGGTGCAATGTTGATGCAGGATGGCAATGTTATTGCATATGCTTCGCGTCAGTTAAAGATCCATGAGAAGAATTATCCAGTTCATGATTTGGATCTAGTAGCCATTGTTCATGCGCTGAAGATTTGGAGGCATTATCTATATGGCGTGTCATGTGAGGTGTTCACGGATCACAAGAGCTTGCAATATTTGTTCAAGCAGAAGGAGCTAAATTTGAGGCAGAAGAGATGGTTGGAGCTGTTGAAAGACTATGACCTCACCATCTTATATCATACGGGGAAGGCCAATGTGGTGGCCGATGCTTTGAGTAGGAAGTCAGCTAGTATGGGTAGTCTTGCATATATTCCGGTCGGGGAGAGACCACTTGCTTTAGATGTTCAGGATTTAGCCAATCGGTTCATGAGATTGGATGTTTCTAAGCCCAGCCGTGTTCTAGCTTATACAGTTGCTCGTTCTTCATTATTTGACCGTATTCGAGATCGGCAGTATGACGATCCTCATTTGTGTGTCCTTAGGGACACGGCGCGGCGCGGTGGTGCCAAGCAGGTTACTGTTGGTGATGATGGAGTTTACGAATGCAGGATCGTATTTGTGTGCCCAATGTGGATGGACTTCGTGAGTTGATATTAGAAGAGGCCCATAGTTCCCGATATTATATCCATCGGGACGCCGCAAAGATGTACCAGGATTTGCGGCAACATTATTGGTGGAGGAAGATGAAGAAGGATATTGTGGCATATGTATCTCGGTGTTTGGATTGTCAGCAGGTTATGTACGAGCATCTGAGGCCTGGTGGATTGCTTTAGCAGATTGAGATTCCTGAGTGAAAGTGGGATCGTATCATCATTGATTTTATTGTCGGACTCCCACAGACTCAGAGGAAGTTCGATGCGGTATGTGTTATTGTGGACAGACTGACCAAGTCGGCGCACTTCATTCCTGTGGCAGTTTCATACTCTTCGGAGAGATTGACAGAGATCTACATTAGAGAGATTGTTCGTTTTCATGGTGTGCCCGTGTCTATCATTTCTGACCAAGGTACGCAGTTTACCTCGCATTTCTGGAGGGCAGTTTAGCGTGAGTTGGGCACGAGAGTTGAGTTGAGCACGGGGTTTCATCCTGAGATGGACGGACAGTCCGAGCGTATTGTTCAGATTTTGAGGATATTCTACGAGCCTGTGTCATTGACTTTGGAGGTTCTTGGGATCAGTTCTTACCATTAGTTGAGTTTACCTACAACAACAACTATCATTCGAGCATTCAGATGGCTCCTTATGAGGCATTATATTGTAGGCGGTGTCGATCGCCGGTTGGGTGGTTTGAGCCTGGAGAGGCTCGGTTGTTGGGTACAGACTTAGTGCAGGATGCCTTGGATAAGGTTAAGATCATACAGGATAGACTTCGTACAGCTCAGTCCAGGCAGAAGAGTTATGCCGATCGTCGAGTTCGTGATGTAGAATTCATGGTAGGAGAGCGGGTGTTGTTTCGGGTGTCGCCCATGAAGGGCGTGATGAGGTTTGGGAAGAAGGGCAAGCTAAGCCCTAGGTTCATTGGTCCGTTTGAGATTCTTAATAGAATGGGAGAGGTGACTTACAGACTTGTGTTGCCACCGAATTTATCAGCTATGCATCCAGTGTTTCATGTGTCTATGCTTCGGAAGTATCACTGCGATCCAGCCCATGTGTTAGATTTCAGCAGTGTCCAGTTGGACAAGGATTTGACCTATGAGGAGGAGCTGGTAGCCATATTAGACCGGCAGGTTCGTCAGTTGATATCGAAGAGTTATCCTTCGGTTCGTGTCCAGTGGAGAGGTCAGCCTGCCGAGGCAGCTACCTGGGAGTCCGAATCCGATATGCGGAGCCGATATCCCCATATTTTCCCCGATTTAGGTACTTTTCTATGTCCGCTCGAGGACGAATGATTGTTTTAGAGGTGGAGAATGTGATGATCCAAAAAGTCACCTCTCATTTTATAAGTCAAAATTGTGTTCCGAGGTCTTGAAAACCTCTTTTTATCTCATCTCATTTTGCGTGCGCAGCCCGGGCGTATATTCGAGAAGTTTTTATGTGAAAAACTCAAAAAATGCTAATTTGGCCTTTAATATTGAATTTAAGTTGACTTTGGTCAATATTTTGGGTAAACGGACCCGGACCCGTGATTCGACGGTCCCCGAGGGTCCGTAGGATAATATGGGACTTGGGCATGTGCCCGGAGTTGAATCCCGAAGTCCCAAGCCCGAGAAATGAATTTGTGAAAGAAATTGTTTTATTGAAATTATAAGAGCCTTTGGAAATTTGATTATATTTGAAATTGATGGTATCATGCCCGTATTTTGGTTCCGGAGCCTAGTACAGGTTTAATATAGTATTTGAGTGATGCTTGTAAAATTTGGTAAGAAACGAAGGTCATTTGACGTGATTCAGACCCGTAGTTGTGAAATTTGAAACTTTGAAAGTTTTGAGATTTTTCTTTGAATTCTATGCTAAGTTCGTTGTTTAAGATGTTATTTTGGTGATTTGATCGCACGAGTAAGTTCGTAGGATGTTTTTAAGGTTGAGTAAATGTTTGGTTTGGAGCCCTGAGGGTTTGGGTGAGTTTCGGATAGGTTCCGGGGTGTTTAGAATAGGAAAATCACTGATGGTGCACCAGTTCTGGTGTGCCTGCACTTGCGAACCTAGGGCCGCAGGTGCGAGACCGCAGGTGCGGTCCAGTCCAGCCAACCCCATTTCCGTAGGTGCGACAAAATTTCTGCAGAAGCGGATACACCTCCGCAGGTGCGCCCCTTAGTGGCCTTGCCCATTTCCGCATGTGCGACCATTTTTCCGCACCTGCGCTTGCCCAGGCACCACATGTGCGAGGGTCGGGCAGTGTGTTTAAGTTAGAGCTTCACCCGATTTCATTTTCACTTCTTCACAAAAATAGGAGACCAATGGCGATTTTCTCAAGAGATTTTCTTCCCAAATCACAGTAAGTGTCCACTAACTAATTTCCTTCAATTTCCTAATGATTTTCGTCAACTTTTATCAAGAATTCTAGGGTTTTAATGGTAGAAAGTTGGGGATTTGGGTAGAGTTTGGGCTTTTTGAATAATTGCAATTTAGACCTCGTTTTGAGGTCAGATTTTGAAACTAATTACATATTTGGGCTCGTGGGTGAATGTGTGATCGGGTTTTGGTCCGAACCTCGAGTTTTGACCAAGCGGCCCGGGGTCGATTTTTTACTTTTTAGGAAGAATGATAGAAAATTCATAATTAGGCATTGGGGTTGAATTATTTAGCATTTATTGATATTATTAAGCTAATTATGTCTAGATACAATTGAATTGGAGGCGAATTCTAATGGGAAAGCGGTAATTGAGGCTTGAGTGGTCGTGGAATTCGAGGTAAGTGTTTGGCTTAATCATAGCTTGAGGGAATATGTGTTGTTTCCTATTTGCTATGTGTAAGTATCATGTTCAACGTATATGTGAGGTGATGAGTACCTATACATTGGTGTCAAGTATGCCCGTGAGTCGAATATTGTGATTTATGTGGTCTTTTGTTAAGTAATACTTGAGTTTCACTTTATAGCTATCCATGTTGGTGAAAATTCCTTGATATTGAACTGTGTCGAGTATTGGTTTCAGTTGAAGATGTTTATGTGAAGTTATGCACTAAGTGAGATTGGTTATCGCGGTTTTTCCCTTGCAGGGATGGTATTGATTCCACTGTTGGCTCCCTTGCCGGGACGTTATGGTTTTATTTTTGTTTACTCCGTTATTTACCTTGTTGTATTGATGTCATTTTATGTGTTTGGGTGAGGAAGAGTGTGAAAGCACGAAGGGTGATGTCGTGCGTGAGATTTTGATTGAATGTTAATGCACAAAGGGTGATGTCGTGCCGATATTGTGATTTTAAAAGCACGAAGGGTGATGTCGTGCCATGATAGGAGCGATAATGCACGAAAGATAATGCGTGTCATGATTATGTGAGGTAAAAGCACGAAGGGTGATGCCGGCTGAATATATTGATTATGATGGTGAGGACAAGAGTAAAAACACGAAGGTTGATGTCGTGCACTTGCTTTTGTGTTACTATTTTTGTTGCTTAAATTGATATCTAATTTGTGCTTTATCTCGTTATTTTCATTATTTGATATTTTCTCCCCTCAGCATGTTCCCCTTTCCTTTATGCTTAACTGCTTATTCCTCGTTGTATTTTTTTCTCAGTATACTATTACACTGCACAGGTTGATTTTTGTTGTCATGTCCTAGCCTCGTCACTGCTTCGCCGAGATTAGGCTCGGCACTTACTCAGTACATGGGGCCGGTTGTACTGATGCTATACTCTGCACTTTTGTGCAGATCCCGGTACTGGACTCTTCGGACCGTAGATCAGGGTTGCTGCCTTTAGTCCAACGGAGATTCCGAGGTAGTCCTACAGACGTTCACAGGCCTTGGCGTCCCCTCCTATTTCATTTCTATTATGTTCTTACTTACTTCTGAGACAGATGTGTATTTATATTTTGTTCAGACTCCTATTTGTATTATTCATAAACAGTTTGTGAGATTGTGACACCTGTTTTGGGAGTACTTTGGTTATGGATTTCGTATTAATATCATTTCGAGCTGTTTAATCATATCATATCGTATTTTATATTCTGTGGTTTTATTATAAAATCTGGTAAAACTGTTGAAGATAAAGAAATAAGGTAGTTAATCAGAAATGTTGGCTTGCCTAGCGGGTTCAATGTTAGGCGCCATCACGGTCCCGATGGTGGGAAATTCGGGTCGTGACAAATTCATTCCATGATTACTTTTTCAGATGCCAATTTTCTCCCCCTAATGTTGGGATCACATACACATATCCCCAACTTTCTTTGGAGGACCCATCATTGTGTATTGTGCTGGAACATTTAAATCATATAGAACATCCATAGTTCTAGATTGAAATTATTTGGTTCCTCACCCTGAACCAATTGTGATAGGGAGAATTTATCATAACTTGACTAGATGCGTACAAGTGTTGTTGTATATTAAATAATACATCTCATAACCAATGATTTAACTATAATTGGAGGCATACAATTTCTACTAAACCAAGTTGGATTTAAACCAACATTATCAAGATAAATTATCATAGTTTATATTTTGGAACTGTGCTCTAATAATTTGAGCAATTAACCTTGCAAAATTCACACTACAAGTTGACAACAAACGCACATATGACCATACAATAGATGCATCTTTTAAAATCATATTATAGTAAATGGTCCACATGGCAGGTGACTGGGCCCAAATATTATCACCTTTTATTCGGTCCAGATTTTAAGGGATTCAATCCCAACCTTAACTGGTATATCACGAGAATAAGTAACACAAGAGAATTCTTAAAGAACCTTCTATTTCTTCAATATATGCCACTGTAAATTCTCAATTAATTTTCGCATCATAATTGAACTGGGATGGCCAATCGGTCATTCCAACTAATATTTGTTTCAGCAAATCTCTAGTTTACTTGTGGCATGTGATTCCAACATCATGCTTATACTTGTGTAGTACAAATAGAAGAAAAATTAGGTAATTTTTTGTATTTACCAGGTACGATTCTATTAATATGAAGATATTCAACCTTCCTTTCATTTATAGCCTCAAATGCCAACCACTTTAGCTAATATGTTTGAAACTCAAAAAGTTTCTTTTGAGACTTACTATAATGTCATGAATAATTTTATTTATCCGGGTAGTAACAAATCAGTCTTTCGGGGCTCTTAACTGCTTTTGTACTACAAGATCTTTTGTCACATCATCCATATGGTGAATGTCTCCGTTACGGTAATAATCATTTTATAGTAATTGTCATTGTCAAAATCATCATAAGAAAAATTATTTATTGCTTAATTTTGCCTTTAATAACTTTTAATAAGACATGGCAAAATATTTTTGGCGTACCACATATACGCGACCAATGACATAGTCATGTAACCACATTATAAAATTCATTATCCTTATTTCTCTCAAACCTCCCAGTAGAGGTGAGTTATAGTATTTATCCAACCATGCATAAGCACATTATTATGCATAATTTATATCACATGTATATTTTCACATTCACTTTCAGGAATGAGTCTGCATTTGCAATGCTTGTCACAAGTCACATCCTTTCAAAAAATGGACTATAATTGTCTGAGTGTGCTTCATATTTCCATACCATATTGATACACAATTCCTTCACCTTTGAAGGATTATTTTGAGAACCCTTACTGTTCTTCTTTTTACATTTACCATTATGATGACTATATATTTTTTTTTGTCACACCCACGTTCATTGATCAACCACTTATTTTCATTTAGATTTATTATGCACCGCTATCGCATTCACTTCAAGAATGGAGCAAATCAAGTGGGACAAGCTTCATGCCTTTTCATGAAATACACATTATTTATCCTTAGTCATCATTATATCACCAATATGGTGCATTGAGACTCAAACCCAATGCCTTACCCATATAAAGGCATGTTAGGCCATATTTAGTTGGAACACGAACCCAACTCTTACCATCATGGAGCATCAGGACTCGAACACGATGTCTTACCCTCATGGTGAGCTGGAACTTAAATCCACCGTCTTACCCTTAGCAAATATCATATTGGGCCAAAAAGCTTAGGGACTCACCCTCAAACCTTTAAAAAATATTAACACTTCGTGATTATATGCATAACAATAAGAACATATATAAAGATTATTGTTATATAAGAGAAAGCTATATGCAACAGTTAACTATGTTGAAATGCAAAATAAGCTTCTCTGTCAATTTAATAATCCAAAATAAAATTAAAATTGACATAGCAAAACACGTCACAAAATTCAATTTATTTCCCATACATTCACATGATATTCCTACATAGTCTTTCATGCTATGAAACTTATAGTTAATCAATTTCATATTAAAATAAATAAATGGTTCCGTAGTACTGCCAAATAAATAAGTGCATTAAAAGAAAAGACTTATGAAAAGGAATTGCCATACACTATATTTTTACTCTATGTCTACCAAATATGCATCTCATAAATTTTATGAAATAATGTATAATTAAAAAACCTTATGGTTTTATAACCATATAATCAGAATTCCATTTCATAATAATACTGATTTAGTCAAAATATTATCTAATACCATTAGAATATAAGGCTCATGAGATCATACCTTCTATTTGCCATTCGAAAGCAGATGTGCTCTATATATACCTTAGTAATTTTTTTTTAATCAAGGCAACCGTCATTAGAATTATACATGATCATTCTTGATCAAACCATCTTACCCGCACAAAATGAAACTAAATGGCCAAGTAACACTAAATTACATCAAGTCTTAAATTTTCATAAATTAAACATGTAATTCATGGTATGATTGAAAAATAATACTCCCTGGACAATAGAAGCAAACAAAATATTAATATGGCATACGTAATAATGCCCATGTTTCCATTGGTTCAACCAAAATTGATTCAAGGTTATTGACCATTCATATCTTCTATGTTGATAAAAGCTTCGTGCTGATAACGTGTTAAGAAACTAAGCTCAAAGTAATAATACGAAACAATAAAATAGACAAAAGATGTTGAGAGGAAGAAGGAACTTTCTTATTTCTTCTATTTATTCCAAGTGTATACAATATCACTTCTCGTCCTCTATTTATAATATTACATAGAGGTATACAAAAGAATGTCATAAACATAACATTAAACATTTGAGATCATGGAGGAAGATCATGGGGAGGTTATGGAGGTATGGGAGTTACAATCATAATGGTAAGAAGTAGTGGAAGGTTAATTGAGATAACGGAGAAGAGTGGTGGATATTACTCTTTTATGAGTTATGAACATCATTTATAACAAGTTTCAAGTTTTTTTTTACCTTCAAATTTTTGAAGACTATTGGTAGTAGGTTTTATGGATTTAACTTTTTTTTAGAAGACATCGATTTTCTTTCTGTAGATAAAAGGAAAAAAACTACAAAATCTAATAAAAAAAGGACCGCCAAATTTGTAATTTGATGACAATAAAAAACTATTCCTAACAAAATAGAGACATGAAAATTACTCAAGTCCAAAAACATAACAATCAATCTAATATTTGTATGGGTCAAAATCAGTCTAAGAATGTTCGACACGAAGTGACATTGCAGAAAGTGATTTGGCCGAGGTCGCCTAGTAACCAGTGGAACTTACAACCGAATAATCGACCATGGTCGAGGCCAAGTACCAAAAGGGACAATAATGACTAGTTTAGTGATAGGATATTTACTTGTACTTTTAGGATTAATTGGGGGTATGTCCCTTATAAATAGAAAGAGAGATAAGGTGAAAGACATGTAATATTCTCTGATAAGAACACTTCGATAAAACAGGCTTTCTCTCTAGATAAATAAAATGTTACCTTTCTAAAGAGATTCAATTGTTGATTATTCCACACTTTTTCCATCAGATCTGAGAAAGGTCTCAATATTCTAGTATTTATCTGTCATTCATTATTGTCAGAAGGAGAAATTATCCACCTCATTCAATATTGGGCGAATAATTCTCCTTATTTACGTTTTTGCCATTTATTGTTATTTATTGCTTGACATTCTTCTCTCATTAATCATCTTGAAATATTGAATGTACACCACATTTAATCCTCTACCAACATTGTCTGATTTTATTTAAGTTGACTAGTTATAAATTTGGAGATATTATTACTTAGGTTTAACTCCTCTTTACATAAAATCAACTAGTTTAATAAAAAATTTACACTTTTTGATCAAACAATATTGACGGTGTAGACTTGGTTTTAATATTAGAAGTTCTAAAATACGCGTAAAATAGAAAACAATACTCAAATTGATATTACACCTACTTAAGCAAATAAGAAACTCCCCGCAAAAAAATCAAATTGAAAAAACTTGATTTTTAGTTTCAAATATCTATATTAACCAATAATTGTAAACATTTCATGCAACAATTGCCCATCTAGAAAAAAGAAAAGAAAAACAAGATTGCTGAATGATATTACTAGTGCAGAATTACAGTCCTCCAACTATGAATGCTTTAGACCTTTTTTTCGAGAGAAAACTACGCTATATAGCTTATTCGGAAAAATAATAGCCAGTAAAAATATTTTCTCCGGTCCACTTTAACAAATTTTTGCTATTTTAACACATAGTAAGAAATTAATCTTTTAGCATTAATTAACAATAAAATTGACCTATTAATCTTTATTTGTTCATTAAAAAAATATAACAAATACTTCAAGGCTCTTTACTCCAAGGGTAACTTTGAAAAAAAAAATTAATTCTTTCTTGATATCTGAAGAAATTAAATATTATGGACCATAAAAAGAAGATAATAAAATCAATTAACGTTGATTGGAGGGAGTAGTATGTATATTTTATACAAAATCATAGAAGCTGTTTAAGGTCTGAATGGGCTTATTTTTCCCCTTACCTTGATGGGCCTAACATTAATATTGGGTTGGTCTTCTGAGCTTGGACTATACATTACCTTTTCCCTGATTGAGGGTGAAATTCAAAAATAGTAAGATTTATAAGTGATAATTGAAAAATAGTCACAGTTATAAAAGTAATAAAAATTTAGTCACTTTTCATGTACAGATAAATCTAAATAAAAACACTGTTCAAAATTCGAAAATATTCCAGCATAATATACTGGAGTTCGAATTTTTTATATGTGAACTTCCAACATTAAATACTGGAGTTCCAGCATAATATATTGGTCCAACATAATATGGTGGAAGTTCATACGCAGGTGCTAAAATCTCCAGTATATTATGCTGGAACTTTCCGTGTGCTGGAGTTCCAGCATAATATGCTCGAAGTTCATACACAAGTGCATCAATCTCCAGTATATTATGCTGTAACTTTCCATGTTGCAGCAATATAGTTGCTATGTTTCAATGACTTTACAAACGCTGGCTATTTTTAAATTACCCATTCGAAAACTGGCTAGTCCGTGCTATTTTTACCCTGACTGAAGGTAGAAGAATTGACCCATAACCACTTACCTTACCTCTTTAGCTAAAAATAGCCGGCGGAGGTATAATATATATATGTGTATATTTATGTATAATAAATGTATATGATTAGAAAAAGTAAATAATGGATATGATCAGCTATTTGTGTAAAGATGAAAAGATAACGTCCTTCCCTTTTCATTTTGAGAAAATAAATAATTATGTTGGACCTCTTTAATTCATATTCCACTTTTTAGCCAACGTTCTTCCTATTATTTACACTGAATTAATGATAACAATATAATTTAAATCAATCTCTGAAAAACCAAGAAGAACTGGAGGATTTCAATGTAGTAATAAAGTTATCTTGTACGTGCTATCGAGGATAGAAATCTTTTCGTTTTGTCGTTTGATGAACAACTTTAGCTCTTTATTGATGTCTCACATTGGTCACTTTTTAAATATTGGCCGAATAACCTAGGAGACCATTGTATTTATTTCGGGTTATTATCTCGATTTCTGTAATCTATAAAATTTTATCTAGACATTTATAATTATTAAAACACACTATTTTAAGTTCATATCAGATAAAATATGGCATATAATTTTTATTATTATAAAAAAAATATTTTTTTTCTAAAAAATAACCTGAAACTCACTCCAGTTTCTCTTTCCTCCTCCCTCTTCATATTTTTAACTTCTTTCTCTTCCACCTTAACCCATCGCCGCCACTCTCCAGCTTCCACCAATGGTTTATCTTTCAAGAATTGGTGGGTTTACTAAAACTGAAGCAATTTATGATTTAGACACAAGAGGCTCCATTTGGGTAAAATTATAAAAGAAGCATTGCAAGTGAAACTTGTCTTTCAAATTTTGAAGAAAAAATAATTTTTTTTTTGGTTGTTGTAATAACTGTAAATATTACCATAACAATCAAAAGTTTTACAAACTAAGAGCATCTAGATTTCAAACTACCTTCTAGGAAGGGTGCCCAGAATTCTAAGATCTCATAAAGACAAATCAATCACCTATGTAAATCTAATTACTGGGCCTGTGAATCAAAACTTGACAGTTTCTAACTCTTCTTGAACCTGCACAATTGCTAATTTTCTCTCTAAGTTCTTTCTAAATCTGTAAAACTATAAACTCTCTATTCCCATTTAATTTCCTGAATATTCTCCAATTCCTAACTTGCCATGTATGGTAAATCATAATTGTCTCTAGAAAAAAATGTTTGAGGCTCAAAGCAATTGATGTTTAAGGCTTCATTTTTTACCTAAAGGAGCTGGCCGCCGGGTGAAAAACTAAGTTTTGAACATTAGATATAGTGTAATTTACAAAAATTGTTAAATATTCAGAGATTGTCAAAACAGAGTTCCAATGCTAAAAGCGTTCAAATTGATGGAAAACATGCATTTTGATATGCTTTAGGGAGAAACAGTTGTGAATGAATTATGGTATTTAGTTTTATGGAAGACGAAATAATTTTTTTCTGAATATTCGTGTTTTTAGATCCAAGTGATCTTTATCCTTTATTTACTTTTGAGAGACGGAGGCATACGATGAGGAGGAGAACGACAGGGATTCAGCGAACCGGAGTTTTTTATTTTTGGGCTTTGCCTATTTGTCTCGTCTTTTTCTTTTATTTTAAAACATTATTTCTTAATATTTTAGTTATTTTTCGTTTTAATATTCATACTCACGCGTGAAATACACACATTTTATCCTCCTCAGCCATCAAGTTGCTACACATATTCAGTCTACGGTCATAGAGATTTAAAACAATATATTTTGATAACTATAAGTGTCTAGATGAAATTTTGTAAAGTACGGGGATCGGGATAATAAATCGAAACAAATACAAGAGTATACGAGGCTATTCAACGCTCTTAAATATTTATAAGTTTCCATCAATTTAGAATAAATATTTATCTTTAACTCGAACTTTCCTTGTATCAGTATGAAGCAATAATTTTCTGAAAACTGCACAAAACAAATTAAGTCTCTAGTACTGAAATTATTTCTGGTCTTGACTGTGAGTTTACAGCACAAAACAAATCTGCAAAACCAATAGAGGATAAAGAGACGACAATTCTCACGTACTGCTGGCTACAACTATTGTATAATGCATAGAATACTAAAGGAGGTAAAGAAGAAAAACAAGAAAAGTTACAGAGGAGGGGGAAATGAAAAATAGAAGGGTGGACAGTGGAGGGGGGTGGTCCTTGTCCTTCTTCCATTCGGAAACGTGCAAGTTAGCTTTCATTGAAGACTCTCTCTCTCTCGTCTATTTCTTTCTCTTTCATTTTGGTTCTTGACTTCTTCGACATTTTTCCACGTGCTTTGTTTTTTCTGTGAATTTATTTTTTTGGTCCGTTTAAAAAAAAAAATGACCAATTTCTAAATTTGGAAACAATCTAGTTTAAACTTACAATTATATCCTTAATGAGAAGCTTTTGTAACCGCACAAATATTCTGTGCCCATTTTTGACTTGTTACTTGTTTAGGACCACAAATTCCAAAAGTCTTTATTTTTTTCTTAAACTACGTGCCCAGTCAAACATGTTCACATAAATTACAACGGAAGGAGTACTTACTACGGATAATTTTAATAGCATGTTATGGCAAGCTTCTAAAACTAATTTATTCTGAAAAGCAATTTTTAAAAAAAGAAAACTGATCAAACACTTTAACTTTAAAAAAGGTATATACTACGTATATTTTTTTAAGAAAGAAAAAAAAGTACGTTGATCTTGAAAGGGCTTGGCCAAACAAGATATAAGTCATCCATATCATTGTATAAGATTCTTATCTCCAATTGTTCTTGTTACATCCTAGTTATTACATAAACTCTTACAAAGAAGGTCAAATTGTGGACCAAACAAATTATAGATGTGAAAACAATAAAGCTGAAAAACCCAAAATTATGTAGAATAGAATTTATTGAAAGGGAGTATTTGGAGCCGAATAGATCGAAGAAGATAAGTGTTAGGGAAGAGAGAGAAAATAGAGAGAATTTTCTGATATGTTTTTCAGTAAAATGAAAGTCACTTATATACGTGTGTATCTAACTCTATTTATACTATTTACTCACATAATACAATTAATTAGCTTAACTATTTTATTAATTATAACTAATTCTAAACTAATATGTACAACTCCAACAGCTTATGTACAAGTACTGCTACCACTGCTCTTTTCAACAGAATCATTAGGGGTTGGCAATTATGCACGTACAAGCCATGCAAAACTTGAAGTAACTATAGCAATATTAAATGTTGTAGCCTTTTAGGTGGCAACAATAAATTTCTTTTGGGACGAGGCTACTGTTTGTGAACATACTCATATAACATAAACTTAGCCGCGTGCATTATTGCCGTCCTCGTCTTGCCTATTAAATTAGAGTATGATCTTCAATCTCTCTAAACAATAAACATCACCTATCACTATATATATATATAAATTCAAGATATTTCATCGAATCATGGAATGAAGAGATTCTACTTGTCTCCTGAACTAAATTCTTGGAGAAAAAAGAATTTTCTTCTTGATCCCGCTCCATACAGTTGATCTTTTGAACCCGCTTCAAGCTATCATGACAATTCACCAATCTTGGGGTAAACAATCTCTAACAATTCCATCGCCATCTACCAAAACGACCGGAAATGTTTCAAAAAAAGTAGGCATACGACGTACAAAGAGTTCACGCCCTTCTTTATCTCTAAAGATAGGGTGTCCTAACCATCCAACTGCTATTCCATCCCCGTTATCCATTGAGCCCGCTCTGAATAATCCCCCTTTTGCCGGATTATTGCCGATGTAATCATAAAAAGCTAATTTTTCAGGAATTTTAGACCAGGCTTCTGATAAACTTTGATTTTCTGCTAGCCCAGCACTAACTCTTCGATATATTTCTTGCTGGAAGTACCCCTGATCCCATTGGTAACGAGTGGGCCCAAATAATTCAATCGGGGTTGTTGCCGAACCATACCANATGGTAGTCGTGGTTGATTCGAGGATCTTACGCGGCGGAGCGAACTCTTCTATCGTCTTGCATTTTCTCTGGCGGACCCCCCCCCGGTCCATCGTACTGGAGCGATTCGAGAAGAACGATTAGGCTCATATTCTATCCTTTCTACAATGCCTATAGACGAAGTGCTTCGTTTCAGATCAATTCTTCGCTGCAATCGCTTCGATCCACCCCCTCGGTGAAAAACCGTAATACGCCCTGAGGAATTCCTACCAGCAGACTTCCCTGTACTCAAAGTGAATTGTCTAAGTGCTCTCCTTTGTCTCATTGTTTATCTCGTAATCATTCGATTCCGCCCCTAAAGCTAGCTCCTACTCCTCCTCCTTCTCCTTTAGGATAGGATCCTCCTTGGTCCTTTTTACATAACACTCTCGGCCGCCCAAGAGGACTGGCTATCTTTCTCTTTATACGCAATATCTTGAAAGGCAAAGAAAAACAGCGCACGGACAGGAAAGGACGACGTACTATGATACTTTCTGTTTTATTAATCTCCGCGAGCTTAATTCTTCTTCGATATCCATATATTTTCTATATGGTTCAAACAAACATAAGAAATAGCGGGTTCCTGATAGAGGAAAATCCACAGTTACATTCGGCTTACTCCTATTTTTATTTTTTTTTTTGTAAAGTTTTTGTAAAAACGAAGAATTAAATTCGATTTTCTCTCCTATTTACTATGGCGACGAAGCCTTTGACATCTCTTCATCTGCAAATAATTCTCGATGTGAAAACACAGAGCCAGGGGGCTGATCTTTGAATAGGAAAAAGAGTACCCAATCTCATCCATTTTTTTTTTGAAAACGTGGTTCTTCCAAAAGTAGAGCAGGTGTTAGAAGNATTTTCATAAATTCTTTTCTACTAAGAGTTTGTCATTAACCAAAATTTTTTTATATACACAGTTAGGTATTGTGAGGAGCCTAATAAGGTCTTTCACTGGAAAGGAAAGCGTCAAAAAATAAGGAAATAAGTTAAGCCGGATTTCTCGTGACTATCCAAGAATTTCAATGTTTGAATCGAGGTTTCAAACGGTAAAGCTTATCTGATTTTACTTTTTCCCTTTCACTCGTAGTGTGGGGAATTTCATTTGATGGTCAGAGGCGAATTGAAAGTTAAGCAGTGGGAATTCTAAAGATTCCACG
>ML377354.1:20814-36854 GCA_005239525.1 Nicotiana knightiana | reverse complement strand
AAATTCTTAGAAATTTCTCATGTACTTGTGACACCGGGTTCTGGGATGTGTTGGGATATGTTTTCTAAAGTGTAATATTTAAACTATTGTTTTACATGACAGATTTTATTTAATTAATATGTAATAAAGTGAAAGGAAATGCTTTTTCATAAACGGTAAAATTGGAAATAGTTTCAGTTAATTAATGATCGGCTTGTCTTACAATGATGTCCGGCGCCATCACAACCTTATGGATTTTGGTTCGTGACAACATGGTATCAGAGCTCGAGGTTCCCTTAGGTCTCACGAGTCATGAGCAAGTCTAGTAGAGTTTTGCGGATCGGTACGGAGACGTCTGTACTTATCATCGAGAGGCTACATGGCTGTTAGGAGTACTTCCCTTCTTGATTCCTCATCGTGTGATTTGATTCTTTTGAGGCTTAGGCCTACGTTTATTCCTACTCAATCTTACGCGTCGCGAGCACTTTCTATGAATCAGGAGTTTGAGGAATTGAAATGGTTCTACGGATGTAATTCGAGATGTTTCCATGTGTAATTGGTCGGGGGCTGTTGTTATGGTCCTGCAAAAGAATAACATGTTGTTTCAGCTCAGTAGCTGTGTTTTTGGGAGCCTTAAGGCTATGCTCAAGTAGTGATGATGCCTGCGATTGGTTATCGTGCGATGTCGATATGATGATAGAATGCTTGCCTGTATGTTGGGGGTGATGAATGGTTTGAAGGGAGGTCTTCTCAGAGTGTGATTGTGAGATTTCGGTATTCTAGTGCCGGCAGAGGAAAAACATTTGGGTTATGAATGGTCTGGTTGGGGCTGATAAAGTAGTAAGACTTGGTGTCTTCAAGTGAGGTGGGATATGCACCTGTGACGTGAAGTCGCCGTCATTGATCGAATGGAATGTGTTAAGTTTGTCGATGCTATGGTTTTTTCGGTTGCGTGGGGTCAGAGTATTGAGAAGAATTAATGAAGAATGCGGTTGGCAGAGACCGTGAGGTGCGGTGGTTCAGTACTGGATAAGTGGTGATAATGAAGGCAACTAGAGAAAGATGGTCTTCAGAGAGTTTGAAGTTATGGTGATCTGCTGGTTTGAGAGCTACAGAGAATGAATCCTGAAGTGAGGCTAGGCGGTGGTTCCATTTCTAGGAGGCCAGGTGTAAGAAGCAGAAGTCGAGCAGTCGTAAAGTGGGGGAGCGACAACATAGCTTGGAATTTGAAGATATTGTCGTGCATCTAATGGATGTCCATGAGGAGCGGACGAACTAGTAAAGTTGGTAAATGAAGCAGGGCATAGGATAGGGTATTGATGTCGTAGAGAGCGTGCATTTCAGCATCGTTGGAAGGTGTCCGCGGGTGATTTTCACAGGTGGGTTATCTCCTGTGAATAGGTTAGTGGTGGTATGATTGGAAGGTCTCTATGAGGGGT
This sequence comes from Nicotiana knightiana, assembly GCA_005239525.1. Classification (NCBI taxonomy): domain Eukaryota; kingdom Viridiplantae; phylum Streptophyta; class Magnoliopsida; order Solanales; family Solanaceae; genus Nicotiana; species Nicotiana knightiana. The sequence goes on along the minus strand of ML377354.1, from coordinate 35,436 downwards.
TCTAGTGGCTATTCGGTAGGAGGAAAAATGTGTGAATGATGCTAGAGAATTTGAGCATTTAGGGAGTGCTAGCGAGAGAATTTGGAGGAATTAGACGGATTGGTTGAGCAAGATCATGTTATCTAAGGAGAAAGGATCTCGACAGGGTCTAGAGTGGTGCAAGGAGTAGCTTCGGGCAAAGTGAGGGAGTCCCACCATCTGCAGTTGGGTTGCAGGATTGTGTTATCATAGGGTTGCAGATTGTCGGTGTGTTGGCAAGTTATTACAGCTAAGAGAAAAGAGTAAAATGGTGATTGTGCGTGGGATTTGAAGATTCAGAATTTTGCTTAAGGCATAGATGAGTTGTCAGGGTAGTGATTCAATCACGTGCTTCAAGGAAAAGGGTGTTCATGTGCTAGAAGAGCCTTGGAATTTATTGTATTCGGGGCCAATCAGAGTAGGTGACTCTCAATAGTGGTCCCAGTGAGTTCAAAAGTTAAGAATGCAGTATTTAAGGGTTAAAGGCAGCAATATGATTAAGAATCGAGCTTTTGTAGTATGATTTATGAGAAGAGGAAGATTTTTGGAATGTTCTATGATATGTTTCAGCATGCAGGATAGTATTGGAGGAGTGAGAGAAATAAACTCCGGATTATAGAAATATTATCAGGAGGGTATGAGACGGGTTACGGGATTTAGGAAGCATAGTCTCGTGAATCAAAGCAACTCGGGATGAGTGAGGGTTGAGTTTGCTATGAGTTGAAGGAAGTTGCTATTATTCCTGAAGCAATTGAAGATGATTAAAAGAAGATAGATTCATTGGCCATGGTTGAAATGGCACATTTGCGGCAGTGATCAGTTCCTTCGATGTGATTAAGTTAGGCATGTGGTTTGTGCCGGTGTGTGCGGGGCTTGTCGGTCATCGTAATGTATTTCAGGTGGGAGCATTTGAATGCTATGGCCTGTCAGGTGTAGGCGGATCCCGGAAGAGTTATACTGGTATAGACCTACTACTTAAGGATTTACATGTTAGGTGATTGGGAGAATTCACTCGTGTGTTGAGATGGTACTCCTGAATTGAGTTAAGTAAAAGGTTTCCATATGATGAAGTGTTCACCCTATTGGTGGTTCAGAAGTTATGATGGAATTCTTGCGCTACCTCATATTGGCATGCTAGGTGCGGTAAGCAGTATGTAACTGGGAGTAAGAATCGAGATTGCGGTTCGGTGTTAATAAGGATGTCACGAGCTCGGAAGAGAAAGAAAAAAAGATTTGAAAGTTCAGAGTAAGCTGGTGTTATCTTCAGTGTCACCTGAGATTGATATTCGGTGGAAGAGGCTTTGTACCCTGGTCATGGGTTCTTGATGTGTCTTGTTGGCTTGTGTGGAAGGTTGTGGAAGCAAGACCGCGAAAAGATTGTATAAGTGTGACATGTAGTCACTTGATGGAGTGAAGATATGGACTGAGTATAAAGAAGTGCAATAGTGTTTATTTGAGAAATTATGCCTAAAAGGCGTTCAGTTCATTTGGTTATGGATTGTGGGGCATTTGTCCCAGCTATGATGGTTGTTCTCGCGTATTATTAGAGAAAGTGGGTTAATGTGGACCCAGGTAAAGCTATTAGCTTAGTTTGGTGCGAGCAAGGTAGACTCGATGTTTGTGAATGGATTTAAATATGATTATGGGTTTCATGTGAGGTAGATATGTTCATTTCAGTATAGCGCTCCTCAAGGAGGGGTGTTGGGATATCGGGTGTTGTTCCGTCTTCGTCAAATTCAGGTAATATTGTGATTTGGGCCGTGTGAGTTGTGAAACGGCTTGATGATTTCCTAGGTATCGAGGTCCCGCATAGTGGGGATGTTATGTGAGCAGGATAGCTCTTGAGATCCAGAGTGTGTGTATATATATATATATATATATATATATATCGCACCTCAGTTGTGTTTGAGTTTTGTTGCATGTGACTCTATCAGTCTCCCCAGGATGGTATTATGCACTTAGCGTGCTTGTGACCGATATTCGGTAATGTGTAATAGTGAGCAATTCAACTCCGTATATACTTCCTTATGTGAGTTTTATGATGGTATCGGGTGGCACGCCGCCACGGGTATGTTATTTGGATTGGGTTGCACGCTGCAACTGTGTGATGATGAGAAGGGTTAATGTATATTTATTTTCTTATGTTTTACATCCTATTTTCTGAGAAAAGTTCATATTAGTTGAGTTGATTAGTCCATTCCTGAGTCATTTCTTATCTATCATGTTCGAGTTATGGCCTATCGAAGCAATGTGGTATCATGTGAGGCTGTTGGTCATGTTTGGGGTGATTTGTTTTCTGAGCAGTTCACACTGGGTAAGACAAGACTATCAGATCAGGGAGCAGTGATATAAGGTTATGTAAAGTGTATATTAAGGGACAAATACCATTATTCAGGTTCATAATGAGGTGATGATTCTAGTCAAGATGAGATATTCAATGATTTTCTAACTTTGCAGTTGGTTATGAATTTATGCACATATCCTCCGTTGTGGTAGTATCGTCAGCATTATAGAGGGATGCATGTATATTTGTTATGAGGAGCATCGGGAGCACCAGATTCGTGAAATTTTGGCAATTAAGGTTCAGGGAGTGTCATTGTGGTCAGATGAGTTATGTGGTGCATGGTGCTGATTCAACAAAGGTATGCAGTCATGTTCTGGTACATCGTGTAGTAGTTGATACGATAGTTATATATTGGAACTAGGCCTGGTAGAGAAATTTCAGGTGTTTGAATGAATTCTGAGCTTATTATATGGATAAAAGAAGAAATCTTTAGATTTGATCAAGCTAATGTACTCAACTGGGTTTTGGTAGCACGGGCAGGTGCTCGAGGTGTTAAACAGTGATTTCAGATAACTCCAGAGCAGTTCTTGGCACGTTCGAGGACGAATGTCGATTTAAGTGGGGGAGAATGTAACGACCCGACCGGTCGTTTTGAGCTCTAGTGCGTCGTTTGGCGGTTTGAAGTCTTGAGCAGCTCCATTTCAAGTATTATGACTTGCAGGTGTGGTCGGAATTGAATTTCAAAAAGTTAGAGTTGATTTGGAAAGAAAATTCTCATTTCAGAAGCCTTAAGTTGGAAGAATCAACTAAGATTGGGATTTTGAGTAAACGACTTCCGAATCAGGACTTGAAGGTTCCTGCAGGTTCGTATGATGATTTCGGACTTGGGCGTATGTCTGGATCGGGCTTTGGATAACCCCGATCGTATGATGATTGAGGTCTCGGGGGCCTCGGGCGTGTTTCGGATGCTCAACGGGTCGATTTTTGCCTTGAGAGGGTTGCTGGTTTTCTGGTGTGAGTGCAACAGGTTTATACTCTATGCGATCGCGTGATTGGGTATGCGATCGCATAGAAGGATTTGGAGGCTTCTTGGTTTTGGCCTGTGCGATCGCGGGTAGTTGTTTGCGATCGCATAGAAGGATTTGTGAAGGCTGATGGGTTGTCCTATGTTATCGCAGGGTCTGGTGTGCGAACACATAGAGGAAAGGGGAGCTGGGGGACTGGGGGCCCTTTGGCCTATGCGAACATGGGGAGGGGACCGCAAACACAGAGTGTTGGCTCGAGGAGGCTATGCGAATGCGCTCAGGGTGTCGCGAACGCAGAGAGTAATTGGGGCCTGGGCTGAATAGTTTATATGCGAATTTTGGCCATTTCCTCACTATTTTCATCTTGGCATGGAGATTTTGGGAGGCTTCAAAGGGGGATTTTCATCCTGCATATCAAGGTAAGTAAATTCCTCCCGTTTTTAAGTTAAATACAAGATTATATGCATGGATTAGACATGGAAATTGGAAGGAAATTGAGAAATCTTAAAGAAACCTAGAAAATGGTAAATTGGATTTTTAGCCACGAATTTGAGCATGGAATGTAGAGTAAATTGTATATTTGAACTAGTAAGGCTATGGGTAGAGTATATCTTCAAGTAATTTCGGATTTCGGGCACGTGGGCTTGAGGGAATTTTGGTCATTTCACTAATCGGGGTTGGGAAGTTATATAATTTGGAGTTGTTTCAAATATTAGAGTATATTGTCATTGGTTTGTCATTGTATGGATAGTTTTGGGGCGTTTTGCATCCGTTAAAGTCGTCGGAAGGGCTTGGAAGCCGGTTATGGAATTTCAGAGCGAGGTAAGTCTCCTTTCTAACTTTGTGAGGGGGAATTGTCCCCCTAGGTGAACTAATTAAGTATGTCTTACTATCTTCGGGGGCTACGTACGCACGAGGTGATGGGAGTCCGTGCGTAGCTACTATTATGCCATGTCTGGGTACCTGTGATCTTGTCTGTAATATTAGACTGTTAATATAATCGAAAATTGTAATTGAATGACTAAGGAAGATTGGAGTTTATTTTCTTAATCATCTGAAAAAGAGAATTGATTTCTTTCGCGGGAAATTCTATTTCCGGATAAGGTTGTATTATTAAACATTATAAAAACTTGGCAAATAAATTTCGAGAAAGGATTTAAATATTATTTTGTGGTTTTAAAAGAGAAATCTGTCATTTACTTGAGTATTTGTTTTCCCGACGTATTCGGAGTGGACTGTTTATTGTAAGTGACTGCATGTGACCGCTTCACAATTTACATTCCGTGAGCGGACTGTTATTTCCCCCACTCTCATGGGAGCAGGCCGTACACCACGGCGGATTGAAAGATGCACTTTTGGTACGGGCCGTTCGATCCTCGGCAGTGCACATACATGAGTATTTTATTGAAAGATGCACTTTTGGTACGGGCTGTTCGATCCTCGACAGTGCATAGACATAAGTATTTTATTGAAAGATGCACTTTTGGTACGGGCCGTTCGATCCTCGGCAGTGCATAGACATGAGTATTTTATTCAGAGGTGCACTTTTGGTACGGGTCGTTCGGTCCTCGGCAGTGCACAGAGATGATTGTTATGACGGCTCAGGCCGGTTGTCCTTATCCCGTATGCGCATGCTAAATTGTTAAATATTTTTCATGGATTTTTAAAAGTGACAAGATATTTGGGGGGAAACAAAGAGGAAATTGTTTATTTAAAATATTCGGGGGGAAATGAGGAAGTGGTAACTGTTTGTTGTTTCCAATATTTACTTGGATTTCAGTGCCTTATATATATTGCTGCTTTACTACCCCTACATGCCTACCGTGTTCATCATATGCTGTTATTTAATTTGCTGGCCCTTAGTGAGTGTCTAATTTGACCTCTCGTCAGTACCTCTCTGAGGTTAGGCGGGCGACTTACTGAGTACACGTTAGTTTTGTACTCATGCTACACTTGCTGTGCATTTTATTGCACAAGTACTTTCATAGCAATGTGGAGGATTGAGAGACTTAGGTGAGCTGCATCATCCGGAGGCTATCCGCAGTTGACAGAGTCTCCCTCGTACTGTATTTATTTTCATTATAAATTCCTTGTCGAACTTGTATTTCGGACAAGCTTTGTAATGATTGTATAAATTCTTAGAAATTGCTCATGTACTTGTGACACCGGGTTCACGGATGTGTTGGGATATATTTGCTAAAGTGTAATATTTAAACTATTGTTTTACTTGACAAATTTTATTTAGTTAATATCTAATAAAGTGAAAGAAAATGCTTTTTCATAAATGTTAAAACAGGAAATAGTTTCAATTAATTAATGATTGGCTTGCCTGACAATGATGTCCGGCGCCATCACGACCTTATGGATTTTGGGTCGTGACAATGCTTGTCAAGTCGAAAAGGAAAGAGGACCACATTTACAATCTGAGGGAAGCCTTCAACATACTTAGGCAGTATGGCATGAAGCTGAACCCCGAAAAATGTGCCTTCGGAGTTACCTCAGGAAAGTTCCTCGGCTTTTTGGTGTCACAGAGGCGCATTGAGGTTAAACCCGACCAAATTAAGGCTATAAAGGGAATACCTGAAAATTTGACCGACAAGAAGCAGGTGCAAAAGCTGACTGGCCGTATAGTCGCCCTGTCAAGGTTCATCTCATGATCCTTCGATAGATGCCAAAAATTCTTTGGCATACCCAAGAAGGACGACAGACTCCAATGGAATTTTTAGTGCGTCAATGCCCTAAGAGAATTAAAAGCATACCTTTCCTCGCCCCTGCTGCTCGCCAAGGAAGAACTCGGAGAACGCCTCCTAATCTACTTGGCCGTAACCGACATTGCGGTAAGAGCAGTCCTGGTCCGTGAAAACAAAGGTATGAAATCTCCAATCTATTACATTAGCAAAACTTTGGTCGATGCCGCAACGAGGTACCCTCACCTTGAAAAGCTGGCCCTGGTATTAGTCGTAGCTTCACGAAAGCTTAGACCTTATTTCCAATGCCACCCCATCTCGGTGGTCACGACCTTTCCCCTGAGAAGCATCCTATATAAACGCGAGTTGTCGGGTAGGTTGGCTAAGCGGCCATCGAGTTGAGCGAGCATGATATAGTATATCATCCGCAACAACGATAAAGTCGCAAGCACTCGCTGACTTTGTTGTCGACTTCAACGCTAAAGTAATGCCCGAGGTCGAAAGGGAAACCTCTAGTACTTCCCCCAAGTTACACAACCTATGGACTCTATACACTGATGGCGCCTCCAACGCGTCAAGATCTGGGCTGGGACTCGTACTCGAGGTCCCGACAGGCGAAGTTATCCTCCAGTCCATAAGGTGTCCCGATATGACTAACAATGAGGCCGGGTATGAGGTTGTAATGGCAGGACTAAAACTAGCTCTCAAATATGGAGCACGACAGGTCATCCTCCACTGTGACTCAAAACTCGTCGTCAATCAAGTCACAGGGACATTACAAATCAAAGAACAAATGCTACAAAAATATCAGACTGAGATTTGCAAGCTACTGCCCGAATTCGATGAATGCCAGCTCGACCAGATACCTCGAGCGTAGAACATTGAGGTAGATGACCTCGCCAAATTGGCGGCAGCTACTAGGAACATAATCGGAAAGGATAACATGGCCACTCTCCTCCACTCATCTATATATCAAATCGAGGTACGAACTATAAACATGACTTGGGACTGGCGCAATCGTATTATCTAATATTTGCAGGACGGAGCTCTCCCACCCGATAAAATAGAAGCCAAAAAGATTCGAATGCAGGCGGTCAACTACAACTCATCAACGACGACTTGTACAAAAGAACGTTTGGCGGTCCCCTAGAAAAATGCTTAGGACCAAACCAAATGCGGCGCGTCCTCGAAGAAGTGCACTAAGGCCATTGTGGAGCTCAAACCGGCAATCGAGCTCTCGTTAGATGCCTCATACGAGCATGCTACTACTGGCCCACTATGAAAAAGGAGGCCGCTGACTTCATCAAAAAGTGCGAGCAATGCCAAAAATACCCCCCCCCCCCTTGATTCACAAAGCGGGCGAGCACCTCCACTCAGTCACCTCGCCTTGGCCTTTCATCAAATGGGGAATGGACATTGTCGGACCCCTCCCAGCGGAACAAGGTAATGTACGATTTCTTTTAGTTTTGACTAGCTATTTTTCCAAGTGGTAGAAGCAGGTGCATTCGCCCAAATACGCGAGCAGGAAGTTATCACATTCATATGGAGAAACATCATATGCCGCTTTGGCATCCCCAAAGAAATCAGTTGCGACAACGGATCCCAGATCACTGGAAAAAAGACCCCCGAGTTATTCTAGAAATGGCACATCAAGAGAATACTCTCAAATCCATATCATCCCGCAGGAAATAATTAGGCAAAGTCCTCTAACAAAACAATATTGAACATCATGAAAAAGAAGCTTGAGAACGCCAAGGGACTGTGGCCGAAATTACTACCGAAATTGCTATGGGTATACCGCACCAAGCCAAGAACGAGCACAGTAGAAATACCATATTCACTAGTCTATGGGACTGATGCAGTAATACCAGTCGAAGTCGGCGAACCAAGCCTAAGGTACTCAAATGAGAGCGGGCCAAGAAACGATGAAAGTAGAAGGCAGATCTCTACAAAGCCGAAATATGGAGAGACATGGCCTACATAAGAATGATAGCTCAAAAACAACACGCAGAACGGTACTACAACAAAAAAAGCCAAAGCCCGGCCACTCAAAGTCGGGGACTATGTACTCAAAGTCAAAACACAAGCAAGCAAAGACCCACGGGAAGGCAAACTGGGAACCAATTGGGACGACCCATACAAAATCACGGCAACAATAAGCAAAGGGTCGTTCCAGCTAGAAGCAATGGAGGGAAAACTACTGCCAAATAATTGGAACGTCGCTCACCTCAAATACTTCAACTTCTAAAGATAGACATCCCCCAAGTCATACTCTTTTTCCCTCAACCGAGTTTTGTCCCAATTGGGTTTTCTCAGGGAGGTTTTAAACAAGGCGATGAAGAGGGCATCTCGAAGTATTAAGTGTTAAGTTCATCGCCCCACCTCTCAACTACTTCTCCAGGTCGACCGATGAAGGGGCTAGATAGACTGGAACTTCTCGAATATATATATACAAACTGAGAAAAACCTCTCCAATGAATGTATAAACAAAGCAATACATGCAAGAATATGATGTTCCTACATGCCTCCACCAACTTTACACATTACGCCAATGCAAGAAATGTACATTTGACCTCGTTCAAACTGAGTTACATTCGACCTCGTTCGAATCGACTTATATCCGACCTCGTTCGAATTATTTTTCAAGTCCAAATTTGACCTCGTTCAAATTGACTTACAATCGACCTCATTCAAATTGACTTACATTCGACCTCATTCGAATCGACTTATATTTGGCCTCGTTCGAATTATTTTTCAAGTCTACATTCGACCTTGTTTGAATTGACTTACTTTCGACCTTGTTCGAATCGAATTACATTCGACCTTGTTCGGATCGACTTACATTCGACCTCGTTCGAATTGAGTTATATTCGTCCTTGTTCGAATTATTTTTCAAGTCTACATTCGACCTCGTTCAAATTGACTTACATTCGACCTTGTTCGAATCGACTTATAATCGACCTCGCTCGAATAAACTAACATTCGATTCTGCTCGAATTAATTTACATTCGACCTTGTTCGAATTACTTAAAGAGCCAAACATTCGACCTCGCCCGAATCGAATAACATTCGACGACGTTCGAATATTTTAACGACTGATCGCATTCGGACCAACTAAAAGTCAGGAACTCTTACAAAGAAAAATATTCACAAAAAAGCGAAAAAGGCCGAGAACATACAGCAAAAAGTAAGTCATTTCATTCAAAACAAAACATCATACAAAGGGCCTGAAAGACGCCCCCACAAAAAAAAAAAAGAAAGAAAGGAAAGAACAAAAACTAAGTACAAAGGCATCACACCACATCATCTCCACAATCACCAACGCCATCGGCATACTCATCATTGTAGCAAGCATCAGATGCAAGCCCGTATAAACCATATTCATCATCGTCCATTCTGAGCATACCGGGATCATATCCACAGGCGTCACGAGCTGCACGTTCCTTGACACGAGCATTCTCGAACTTCGCCTCGGAAGTCTTCCGAGCCGTCATCAGAGCCCTATATATATCAAGCTGGGCCTCAGCATGAACCCACTTTTCGTATAACTCCCGTGACACACTACGATAAGTGGAAGCATGAGAGGTAGACAACTGGGCCTGCTGCTGCACCTTCTCGACCTTCAGGGAATCAATCTGCTCGTTTAGGCCTGACACCTCCGCCTCCAAAACACCTATCCGCTCTTCAAGCCTCGAGCTCATCATCCTTAGCTCTCAGCATCCCCTCGAGCACGCTGCACCTGCAAATGGACCTCATGAGCTTACCGTCCTTCTCCCTGAAATCCTCACCTTTTTTCTTCAGATCATCAAGAAGAGTTTGGAGTTGACCGTCCTCGCCGAGTATGCTGACAAGTGCTCGGTGCTTGATACGGTATTCCCTACATTTGGACTCCATCTTCTTGTAGAGGTTCACTCTCTTCTCTTCCCGATGATCACGCTCAATCTTCAAAATGAGCGTTTGATAAACGAAAGAAGAAAGATTAGCAGAGGCAAATAACATAAAAGAAATGAATGAAGCTAAGGCGTGTAAAGAGAACTTACCCGCAGGGCCCAGTGACAGGTCCGCATCCTTCAGCTTCTGTAGCGTCCTGTTCTCAGAGTTCGCGTACAAAGGGGCAGAAGCTGGAACTACCCGCTCCGAATTAACTAAGAGGTTGTAATCCACGGGGATGGAGATGTTTCAATTAGACCCCTCAGTCCTTATCTCCACTCGAGTAAACCTTTATTCGAAGGCACGTACCTCCTTGGGGTTGATGTCAGAGCCTGACCCATTGTCTTCTACAACGATGATTTTCTCCCTCTCGTCCGTAGATGATGGGTCGACCTCAGTTGGTCGCAATCGTTCTTACCCTGCGGCGGCCCCTTATGCCTCCGATGACGTCCCTTCTATGGTGATCTCTAGAACGGGAGCAACCTCGACAATCTATGGATGCGCCGACTCCGCGTCCAATATGATCGGCCCCTCGGGCATGGCAGCGGCCGTGGTAACGCTGCCAGTCTCTACCCTCCGCCTCTTTAACGAAGCCACCTCCTCCTCACTAGAGAAGACTCGTCTATCAGGTGCATCACTGGGCGGGCTGGGTTCTGTTGATGTAGCGGCCGTCTGAGGGCCGGAGTCACCTAATAATGGGGTCTAAGGAAGAGCACTCCGTATGGATTCGGCCAATACAAATTGCATCCTGGTCGAGGCGACTGCCTGCCGAAACGTAGGAATGTGGGCCTTCACCTTCTTAGAATTCCTCTGATCTGACACCAACAATCGAATCATAAGTACGAAGAGATGTGATGAACTGGAATGACTTCGGAATATCAACAAAGGGAGGTTAAACTTGCTAGTCGAGGGCTTGAGCCCAAACTTCTTGTTGAAGGATGACCAGTCACGAATCCCTATGGTAAAGGAAAGGACTTGTGCCACCCAGTTAGCAATGTCGGCAACCAGATAAGGGGGATGTCTCTCAGCTACACGAAAGGGAAAGAATCAGGTAAGCAAACACGGAAAAAAGAGAAAAGAACGTGATTTAGTGGACGAATACACTTACAAGCAAAATTCCACTGCTCAGGGAATCCGCTGGGGTTCGCCACCACGTGCTCGATTTTGATGAAAAAATAATTGTTGATACCCAATTTTTCCCAAAAAATATTTTCTTGAATTGCATATATTCCTTCAAAGTCATGCATTACTAGCAATTGATATTTTTTTATTTATTATTTTCCTACATTTCTATTAATTTGTCTAGTATTTGTTTCCAATAAATAATTATAAAATTATATCACAAATGATTTCAAAAGCATCTATTGATTTAATTTATTGTTTATAGTCCTAATTAGACCCAATTATTTCATAATTAGGTAAATTGGCATCTTTTGGCTATTATTGCAATAACTTTACAATTATATCCCAAACATATAATTTTGCACTATTTTCTACCAGAAATTAGACATTTGTACTTTTAAAATACTAAGTAATCATTTCAAACTATTTTTTATGCATGAAATTCATTTTTTATAATTTTATGTGATTAACACCTTTTACTGATTTCCTGTGATGCTGTCTTTACTGATTTCCAACCTGTAAACTATTTTCTTACCTTACTATGTGATTGACTATTGTTAGTTGGTTCTTACTGATTGTTTCCTTAATTAGACCTTTCTGTACCTATCCTCAATTACATGTTCTGTACTGCTACTGTGCTGAGATTATTTCCTTATTGTGTTATATTCCAGTCATATGGTGTCTTTCCTTATTTGTTTCATGTCTATTACCGTTCAAAATTAACTCCTTAATTAAAGGGAGTACTGCATTGATTTTGATGCTAATTGACTCTGATTCCCCAATCACTTCATGACTTCGATTCTTACCTTATTCTCTACCTAGTTTCAAACTATATATACATTGCTCTTACACTGGTTCAAAAGACACAAACACAATAGTTCAAAAAGCTCTCTCATACTCAAAGCTTTTCTGCTCTCTTTCTTTCTTTGTTACTTAATTTTTACTATTCTAAATTAGCCGACTGCAAGCCAAGGCTAATTATTGTTCTCTCCTATCCTTCACTTTGTGTTTACTATCCCCTTACTGGTATGTTCTAATTTCAATTCAAGTCCCAAAACCAACATGTTTCTGTTACTGCTTCAGTTTATCATGTTTCTGATTTGTTTCTATCTATGGTTTTGTTGTTCAACATGTAATTGACATGTCTACTTCATTATTCATCTAGCATATTATGTTATTCCCCACTCCCCTTTAGGATCAATATGCTTATGAATATGTTACCCCCTTGTAGTATGTCCCAATATGATCTGCTCTATCTCATGTTTACCTATTTTCTAGCATGAACCTTTCTTTGCAAAGCAATTTGTATCCTAAGTTGTCTGATTCTAAGTTGATTTGAAATTGATGCTGTGTTGATACCATTAGCTATCCCATAATCCCCATAAACCCCCTACAAGAACTTCTATGATCCTGTATACTATGTGCTCTATGTGTCCCCAATTCCCATCACCCACGTATGAAGGACTGTGATTTGAATGTGCTGAATCTATTTGTGCTGTGATTAGTATACTGTTTGTTAATTGTCCTACTCTTGTCAACAAACTGTTTTTTACTAAACAACTTTCCTATTTTATAAAACTGTTTCAACTAAGTCTTTTCCAAACATTGCCTTTCCTATTAAAACCTTTTCAAAACTATGTCAAGCACTGTCACTCTACTCTTAGTTCCTTAGGTTCTGCCCCTCCAGTGTATGACTGCCTTGGGATTCCTATGAGTTCCCTCTGAACTCTGGTGCACTAGGGCTGGCCCTTCCACACTGCACTTACTCAATTATGGTTATGAAATCTGGGTGTGAGCACTGCCCAGGATCCCTTGAGGTCCTTAGGGAACTCAACACACCCGGATATGAGAAAGGCTATGAAACATTTTAGCACTAAAGGTTCTGGAAATCTGGCCTGTTTTTCAGTCTCCCTATAGTTTAACTTCTTCTTTTCCTTTATCTATTTATGTAATTTACTCAGCTGGTCTGTAATAATTATTTGTAAACAAATATTGGGGATGGCTAGTGAAGAGGGGAGGGTAGCTATATATGTTATCAATATCAAGGGGTAGAAACCATGCCTTAGGTTTACATTTCCTATATATGCATTAGAATCCATGTTTAGGACTAATACATTCTAAGCATGTCATGCATTAGATATCATGTTTTAGGTTTACTGCTTCAGCATCTCATTTGACCCTATTTATCACTTAGAAATCCTGCTTCTAGGATAAATAATAACATCAACATAAAATGTTGCTCCTGCACATCTTGAAATTATGCTGTAACTTCCTGTGCATTTAGAAATCATGCTTTAGGAATTCTGCAACCATTCTGCATCTTTATTTTCATAGTAGATACCATGCTTTAGGATCTCGCCCTGTGACACTTAGTTAAACTACTGATGCATGAAAAAGGACATAAGACGGTCTCATATTTGATCATCCTGCTTTAAATAAACTGGTGATAATCCCTGTATTTTGCAACACCTAGAACAACATGCTTTTAGGTAAAACAACTTCTGAACTATTTTTTAAGAATTCTGGTAATTATTATGCACAATCCCACGCCTAGGCAAGCCTTAGGTAATTAATCTCTTTAAAAACTAGAAGACTGTTGCTTTGTGTTTACTGCTTAATGGTTAACAGGTTTTTTTAAAACTCAATAGGCAAACTGATTAGGTCCTGCTTCTGTATTTATAAAATTGAAGCTGCACATCTTCTGTGTTCTGATTTTCACTTAGACATCATGTTTTAGGATCCTGCTTAATAATATTGCCCTTGTTTGCGTTTGAGACGTGCTGCTTATGTGTATTATCTGTGAAGGTAAATCTTAGCCTCTTAACTGCTTTTTCCTGTTTTATCTGTTCAAATCCTATCTGTTCTTGCCTGTCGCCTAATATTTTCTCCTTTCAACCTTAGGGGTTTGTCTAGATTTGCCTATAGGTAGGAGTCCTAAATTCCTCCAGGGGCATTAAGAAGGGACGGGTAACATCACACATAGAGATCGTTAACCAACACTCACTTTAATAACCGCTAAGGGGTGGGGAAGGGTAGATATGGATATGATGACCGGTGCGCTAATGCAACATGTAGCCTCTCTTTTAGGAGTGATTACCGGGCATTGTACCGATGTGATCGTATAGGATAAACAACCTAGGACCCCCTTATCCCTTACATATGTGTGTTTAGATCATAATTCTTTCAAAACTTTACTTGTGTGCTTGGACTGTAAATCTTTCAAAAACTTATATATGTGCTTAGAATTTAAATCTTTTAAACTTTAGCACATATGTGTGCTTAGACCGTGAATCTTCCCAAAATCTTTGTTTGTTTACCTATATGTTTTATTTTCTTATGTGCTACTTGTTTTAAAATTCACAAAGCTTGTTTGGCCGGGAACCACAGTTGTGGACTTTAAGGGGTGCCTAACACCTTCCCCTTGAAGTAATTTCAAGCCCTTACCCTATCTCTGGTTATCTAATCTGTGTTTATAAATGACCCTTAATAGGTGCCCTAACGCACCTTAAAATCGTTAGGTGGCGACTCTTCAATTCCTTATCCCTTTCCCAAAAGG
>ML377354.1:0-20606 GCA_005239525.1 Nicotiana knightiana | reverse complement strand
TGTTGTATTTACCGCTTTCATAACGTGCAAATACATGACAACATGCTTTTATTGCTCATTTATTGTTGCATAATCATGCTCAACATCATATTCCACTCGTGCCTATTCAAATCCTATAGCAACGCTTGATGAGTGTTTGCGCCCTTCCATTTTATACCACCCCTAAATTCGGAAAGGCTTATTTACGGTAAAACAAATCGATCAACGGTGCAGTCGACGGTTCCGTGCCTTTCCCCCTCAAGTTGTCCTCTTGAGGGTACCAGTATAAAACCCCATAGAAACCTTAATCTGTTATATTGTTCATGCATCATGGTCAAACCTAGCCGGGTTAGCATGTCGTCTGCACAATAACCCTTTAAGATAGCCTTATCCAAAAGTCTGCCGGGTTTTTCATAATCCCAACGGACGCAGTCACGTTTTGTGCATTTATTTGGAGAACTAAATGCTTACATGCTAATCATAAGTGTATAAATAGTCGAGTATGGCGAGGGTAAGGGTCTAACCTATCTATTTTGCAGAAAATGAGGCATGAAGTCCCCAGGTTCGGCATGGTCCAAAGAATACTACCACTATTACTGGATTGGTGGGAAGAACTCTCACCCAGTGACAAAGACCATGTGAAAAGGGTCCTCGGGAACTTGCCCTCTAAACTGGATATTCAACCAAACAACATGTTGATCGAAGCAGCCACTATGTTCTGGGACAGAGAAAGGTCGGTGTTCCATTTTGGCAACATAGGAATGACCCCCTCTTGGAGGAGATACGGGGCTTTGCGGGTTTACCTTGGGACAATCCAGGTTTGTTGGTACCGGAGAACCGTGCCGCTAGGGGGTCCTAAAAATGATGGGTTTGAAGAGGAATAATGGTTTAGAGTGCCTGACAGAGTCCTAAATACCTTTTGATTATCTCTATGAATGATACGACCATAGAAAATCCTATCGTATCTTCCACGACGAGTTCTCTATTACTTCCTTGAGTCACATTCACCGCAGGGTTTTCGTGTTCGTCGTTTACTTACTGGG
Source organism: Nicotiana knightiana (assembly GCA_005239525.1). Taxonomy (NCBI): domain Eukaryota; kingdom Viridiplantae; phylum Streptophyta; class Magnoliopsida; order Solanales; family Solanaceae; genus Nicotiana; species Nicotiana knightiana. Next base: position 19,584 of record ML377354.1, on the reverse strand, counting down.
TATGATGGTGTTTCCAAGCAAAGGAGACCGGATTCATTCTAGACTGGCTATGGTAGCCAAAACCTTAATGGAAGGGATCGAAGGGAAAACATATACCATTGTCCCTATGATCATAGCAGATATATACCGAGCCTTGGACCACTGCCAGAAGGGGGCCAACACTTTGTGGGTTGCAATCTGCTACTACAGGTTTGGTTATTGGAGCATCTCCAGATAGGCCAATATCGTCAGGAATTTCCACGAAGGGCGTGGAATGATCATATAGCCTTCCACCACCCTAAGAGGATGACCTACATCCCTGATAGGTTCGCTCAACCGGAAAATGCTACAGAATGGGCTCAGTTTCTTGATAATTTGATCGAGGACCAGGTTCAATGGATGTTCGAATGGTTTCCTACCAGTGAATTCATCATCAGATCGAGGGACGCTCCGCACCTGGTGTTGATTGGTCTAAGGGGAATATATCCCTATGTTCCCATCAGGGTCATGAGACAGGCGGGTAGAAATCAAGTTATACCGTAAGTCTCCAAAATGAGTCATTACAGGGAAGATTTTCAGGACGACGATATCCCGTACAAATGTGAAGCTCGACATCTATGAAATCTCAAGGTTATTGTAGAAAGGGACACCATCGAGTCTGATAGATACCACGCAGGGTATGTACGCTTCTACCTATCATGGTTGGAAGACAGCATAGCAGGGATAGTTGAGTCGGGCATCAACAAAAATAGGGTCATAGATGAAGCGGCTGAGGCTCAGGTGAAATACAATAATCTGCACAAAAGCCTTCGTGAGTCCTAGGCGGAGCATCTGGAGCAACACAAGAATAATGTGGAACTGATCGATGAGTGGAAGGAAATATTCATCAAATCTAGTGAAAGGTTGGAATATTTGGAGCAGGGTCTGATGGAGCTAGAAGCAAAGCCAAGAAAAAAGGGTCGCCGACTGCCAGAATGCTGAAGGAAACGAAGGAGGGCATCAAACAAGGGTATAGCTGCTGTTGGGCATGCACGACCTAGGGAACCTGATTGATAGAACCAAGAAGACCAAGCATGGGGAAGGTCCTTCGGGGACTAAGTAGTCTAAGTTTCCTTTTCACTGCTTTACCAATGTAATAAGGCCAAGTGCCATTAGTGACTTTATTTCCTACTCATTATTTTAGTGTCGTTTTGGACTTGCCTATTTTACATTAATGAAATGAGGAATTTTGCATCTAAGTTCTCCAAAATCAACTTGTCGCCAGGCCTACCTCGGGCACAATGAGGCTCCTAAATTAGGACACGCTTTTATTCCTGCACTATGTATTTAAGTACTGCTATATTTTCTCATGATCTTCACTGACTTGGCTACTTTTTATTTTTGTTTTGTTTCTCTTTTGATTATTCCCCTCTCCAAAGGTTGGTTCGTGCATTCTGGCATCATCATCATATGACACAAGATCCAGGGGCCCTCCTCCTCCTAGTCCACTTAAAGGCAAAGACAAAGGCAAAATGGAAGATTTGGGCAACAACAGACAGGAAAACACAATGCCAGTGGAACGAATAGAAACTTTTGACAATCAAGGTACTCAGGTTCAGAATAATGCTATGTTACAACTCGAGCAAAGGTTGTTGAAATTCCAAGGGGAGCTTGAGCATGTCCGGAACTTGGCAAATTTATCCTTCTCACTCAGTATCCCAGATGTCATTCAAAATCCCATACCTCCTCAGAACACCCCAAAAAAATAGAACCCTCCCACAACTCATCATCATACAACTCCACCGGAAAAAAAACTATCCCACCACAGCACCAACACAACACTTTCCACGCTCCAATAAATACCCCGCTAATTATCCCTAAACCACAAGACTCTACAAGTGACCACCTCTATGCTCAAACACTAGGTCATCAGAACAACCACATATACGTGGAGACTCTACCTCACTCTACCCAACACATTGTTTACACACCTGAATCCAGTGAGAAGGATATGGTCATTAAGAATTTTGCCGAGGAACTCAAGAAGCTGACTAGTCGAGTTCAGGAGTTGAAGGAAACAAAGGAGTCGAAGGGTTGAACTATGAAGATCTCTGCATACAGCCCGATGTTGAACTACCGGAGGGTTACAAACCTCCTAAGTTCGAAATGTTCAATGGTACAGGTGATCCCAGGGTCCATCTGAGGACCTATTGTGATAAATTGGTTGGAGTAGGAAGAGATGAGAAGATTCGCATGAAATTGTTCATGAGGAGCCTCACAGGAGATTCTTTATCTTGGTACATTAGCCAAAACCCTAAGAAGTGGTCCGACTGGGTAAGTATGGCATAAGACTTCATGGACCGGTTCAGGTTTAATATGGAGAATGCACCAGACGTGTTCTACATCCAGAACCTTAAAAAGAAGCCCACTAAATCTTTCCGTGTATACGCCGCTCGTTGGAGATCTAAAGCAGCCAAGGTTAGGCTTGCCCTAGAGGAAGAACAAATGAACAAATTCTTCGTCCGGGCACAAGACCCGCAGTATTATGAGAGGTTAATGGTGATTGAAAACCACAAATTCTCTGACATCATCAAGCTGGGTGAGAGAATTGAAGAAGGTATCAAGAGTGGAATGGTCACTAACTTTGAGGCCCTACAGGCCACAAACAAAGCCTTGCAGTCTGGTGGTATATCAAAGAAGAAAGATGCAGGAACGGTAATGGTTGCACAGGGACCCAAATCCCCGTTGGTATACAAAACTTCCCCACTCACCTATCAAGCACCCTCGCCCACCTATCAGTCAGCACCTCCATCACTATATCATCCTTCTCCACCGCCTACATATCAACCTACTTCCCCCCCAGATATTCCCAACCAGCTCCTGTTTATCATACCTACAACTCTCAACCATCTCACTTTCAATCGCCCCTTACTCGCCAAAATTTTCTGAGATCTCGACCCAACTTCGATCGCCGACCTCCTAAACAATACACTGCCATTGCTAAACCTATTATGAAAGATTAAAAGTTGCTGGTTATGTCACTCATATCCCTGCTGTAACCCCTGAAAATCCATCCCAATGGGTCAATCCAAATAAAACCTGTGCATACCATTCAGACATGAAGGGGCATACAATTGATTAATGTCGCTCATTGAAGGATAATATCCCGTCTATGATCGATAACAAGGTCATCCAGGCAAAATAATATTCTCCCAATGTTCGCAACAATCGGCTTCCGGATCATAAGGGTGTCAACATGATACAGATAGAATAAGATTGGGACCTAGAGGGGTTGATCGAGTTAATCATAGAAGGTGATAACCCAAAGAACCCATCAGTCACTCTTAATCCCATCATAGTCCAGATTCATCCATCCAGAGACGTCGAGGTAACTGCGTCACTCACATTCAAGTTTGAAATGGCACCACCTGCAAACATACATTTCTCGTTCGAGGTTGAAGTTATGCCGCCTGCTAAGGTACCCATTCCATTTGAAGTGAAAGTAGGTACACCAATCACAGTGACAGTGTCAACCATGCCACCTTTCCACGACACGGCCGTACCTTGGGATTACACGGCTGAATCAAGAAGGAAAAGTAAAGTCAAGATAGAAGAAGCTGGTGCTGCACAGGGGATGACAAGGACCGACAAGGTCTACACACCTGAACAATTGGCAGAGTCTAGCAAGAATGCTTCCAATAGGCCACCCGTCATTGAGACAGGCCCAGATGATCTTTGGAGGAAGGTGCAGGCCATGGAATACTCAGTCATCGATCAACTGAACAAAACTCCAGCCCAAATATCCATTATGTCATTGCTGCAGAATTCAGAGACACACAAGAATGCTTTGATGAATGTGCTGAAGGAAGCATATGTGCCAAATAACATAACTAGTGGAGAAATATCCAATATGGTAGGTCAAGTGCTGGAGAGTCATAAGATCACTTTCCACGAGGACTAGCTACCTCGTGAAGGGCTAAGTCACAATAAAGCACTACACATCACTGTGCAATATGAGGACTACTTCATCACCAGGATTCTGATTGACAGTGGATCCAGCCTCAACATCTGTCCGTTGACAACAATCAATAAATTAGGCAAGGGACTGCACATGATCAAAGAAGGATCTATGAATGTAAAGGCTTTCGACGGTTCTCAGAGGTCTACCATCGGTGAAATCAGTCTTTGTTTGCAGATGGGACTTACATGGTTCGAAATTGAATTTCAGGTGATAGACATATCGGTATCCTATAATCTGTTGTTGGGACGCCCATGGATACATGCCGCTGGGGCTGTGGCATCAACATTGCATCAGGTAGTGAAATTTGAATAGAACCACCAGGAAGTAATCATCCACGGAGACAGAAGCAATCCTATCTATGGTTGTCAGACCATCCCGGTGATTGAAGGTGGAAGAAGGCTGGGTGGAGAAACCTACCACCACATTGAACGAGTCAATGCAGTGGATAAAGACAAATGATGCGACAGTAAGATCGAAAGCAAACTGAACTGGAGTGGATACGAGCCTGGTAGAGGACTCGGAAAAAATCTTCAGGGGATTTCCAAACCAATACAATTGAAGCACCATGGCACCACTTTTAGACTGAGATACAAATACACTTGGAAGGAGTATGAAGGCTGGTCGCCACCGTGGCACGGTTCCTACTATCTATTGAAACAGTCTATACCACATTTGGAGCAGACTTTCCGGCAAGCTGATATCATATGGGGGTCAGAAGAAGAAGAAACTCTAGCATCTTTGAAGGAGGAGGAGAAGGAAAGGCATACCATCCAAGATGTCAGTAAGGGATCATTCCTCAAGAATTGGACTGTCAAACCATCCAGGGCCCGACGAGTCCCGGGCATTACTATTTCCTGTCTTCATGAACCAATGACTATGACATGCAATGAGACAACGCAACAAAAGGACAGTGATTCAGAGGAAGAAGATACCATATCCGATGAAATTATCAGATAAGTTGAGGATTTTGAAAATAGACCTAAGTCCAATCTGGACGAAACCGAGATAGTCAACCTGGGAGATTCAGAAATTGTTAAGGAAACTTGCATCAGCATTCATCTTTTACCATCCGAGAAAGTGGAATACACACAATTCTTGAAAGAATATGAAGACATATTTGCATGGTCGTACGATGACATGACTGGTCTAAGTACATCCATTGTGGCTCACAAGTTACCAACCAATCCAATGTGCCCGTCGGTAAAGCAGAAGCTCAGAAAATTCAAGCCTGATATGAGTCTGAAAATCAAAGAGGAAGTTACCAAGCAAATCAACGCCAAGGTTCTCAGGGTAGTTGAATATCTAACATGGTTAGCCAACATCATGCCAATACCCAAGAAATATGGAAAGGTCAGAGTTTGTGTCGACTACTGGGATCTCAACCAGGCCAATCCGAAGGATGATTTTCCTCTCCCGACAAACACATCTTGATTGACAATTGTGCAAAGCATGAACTTCAATCGTTCGTGGATTGTTTTGCTGGTTACCACCAGATTTGGATGGACGAGGAAGACGTTGAGAAGACGGCTTTCATCACACCGTGGGGAGTCTACTGTTATAAGATGATGCCGTTCGGCCTAAAGAATGCTGGGGCCACCTATATAAGAGCTATGACCACAATCTTCCATGATATGATACATAAATAAATTGAGGTGTATGTGGATGACGTTATCATCAAGTCCAAAAGAGCCACCAAACATACAACAGATTTGAGAAAGTTCTTCAACAGACTGCGAAAGTACAACTTGAAATTAAACCCCGCGAAATGTGCGTTCGGGGTTCCTGCTGGGAAATTGCTTGGGTTCATCGTCAGCCACCGATGAATAGAACTGGATCCATCAAAGGTCAAAGCCATCCAAGAATTTCCACCGCCAAAGAACAAGAAAGATGTGATGAGTTTCCTGGGACGCCTTAACTACATCAACCGATTCATAGCCCAGTCCACGGTTATATGTGAACCAATCTTCAAGATGCTGAAGAAAGATGCTGCGACCGAATGGACCGATGATTTTCAGAAAGCTTTCGACAGAATCAAGGAATATTTGTCAACATCCCCAGTCTTGGTCCCGCCAGATCCAGGTAGACCCTTGCTACTCTGCCTTGCGGTATTAGACGGAGCTTTTGGCTGCGTTCTGGGGAAGCACGACGAGACATGAAGAAAGGAACAAGCTATTTATTATCTGAGTAAGAAGTTCACTCCACATGATGCACGGTATTCTCTACTGGAACGTACCTGTTGTGCTCTAACCTGGGTAGCCAAAAGCTAAGGCATTACTTCCGTGCCTACACAACGTATCTCATATCAAGGATGGATCCCTTGAAATAAATCTTTCAGAAGCCCATGCCCACTGGAAAACTGGCCAAATGGCAAATCCTGCTGAGTGAGTTCGACATTGTCTATGTGACTCAGAAAGCGGTCAAAGGGCAAGCACTGGCAGATCATCTTGCCGATAACCCCGTGGGAGGAGACCCCTTGAAAACGTATTTTCCCGATGAAGAAGTGTCATTCATAGGGGAGGACATTGCAGAATCCTATGATGGGTGGAGAATGTTCTTCGACGGAGCAACCAATTTCAAAGGAGTCAGCATTGGAGCTGTTCTGATATCGGAATCAGGTCAACACTACCCGATATCTTCCAAACTCAGATTTCCCTGTACCAACAATATGGCAGAATATGAGGCCTGCATCTTAGGGCTCAATTTGGCCATTGACATGAGTATCCAGGAGTTGCTAGTAATTGGTGACTCAGATCTGCTAATACACCAAGTACAAGGAGAATGGGCTACCAAGAATTCCAAGATATTGCCATATCTGCACCATGTGCAAGAATTGAGGAAAAGGTTCACAAAGACAGAATTTCGGCACGTCCCCAGAGTTCAGAACTAGTTTGCCAATGCATTAGCCACTCTACCATCTATGATACAACACCCAGATAAGAACTTCATTGATCTTATTCCAGTGAAGATCCATAACCAGCCGACATATTGTGCCCATGTTGAAGAAGAAGAAGACGGAAGACCATAGTTCCATGACATCAGGGAATACTTGTCAAAGGGAGAGTACCCAGAGCTTGCAAATCACACTCAGAAACGCACGCTCCGGAGATTGCCCAATAATTTCTTTCTCGGCGGAGGAAACCTGTACAGAAGGACTCCTGACTTGTGATTATTAAGATGTTCGATGCAAAGGAAGCCTCCAGACTACTTGAAGAGATACATGTTGGGACCTGTAGCCCACATATGAATGGTTTTGTCTTAGCAAAGAAAACACTCAGATCCGGTTACTTCTGGATGACCATGGAAACAGATTACATCCAATATGTCCGAAAATGCTATCAATGTCAGGTGCATGCAGATATGATAAAGGTACCCCAAATGAGCTCAATGCAACAAGCTCACCTTGGCCGTTCGTCTCCTGGGGAATGGACGTTATTGGACCAATCAAGTCCACAACCTCAAATAGGCACAAGTTCATCCTAGTAGCTATTGATTACTTCACCAAATGGGTCGAAGCGGCATCATACAAAGCAGTGACTAAGAAGGTCATGGTAGACTTTGTCCGTGACCGTATTATATGTCGGTTCGGGGTTCCAGTGTCAATCATCAACGACAACAACTCCAATCTCAACAAAGATCTGATGAAAGCCATGTGCGAGACTTTAAAAATCAAGCACAAGAATTCCACAGCCTATAGACCACAGATGAATGGAGCTTCCCGCCAACAAGAACATCAAAAAGCTATTGAGAAATATGATAAAAAAGCACAAACAGTGGCATGAAAAATTATTATTCGCCTTACTAGGATACCATACCATAGTCCGAACATCAACTGGGGAAACTCCTTATTTACTGGTTTATGGTACAGAAGCTGTTATTCCTGCCGAAGTGGAGATCCCTTCCTTAAGAATCATACAAGAAGCTGAGCTCAACGACGCAAAATGGATAAAAGGCCGCTACGAGCAGTTAGCCCTCATAGATGGGAAAAGGATGAATGCAAATGTCATGGTCAACTTTATCAGAATCGAATGTCCAGAGCCTTCAACAAGAGAGTCAAGCCAAGACAGTTCACACCGGGCAGCTGGTGTTAAAGAAGGTTGTTCCACATCAAGACGAAGCTAAAGGAAAATTTTCTCCCAACTGGCAAGGTCTGTATATGGTTCACCGAGTATTGATAGGAGGAGCTCTCATACTTGCAGAAATGGACGGAGAAGTTTGGCCAAAGACAATCAATTCAGATGCAGTCAAATGATATTATGTGTAACTTTCTATGCTTTTCTTCAATAATGTAAATTGAACTACGCCTGACCTGATTACCGTTTAAGAGGGGATACGTAGTCAACCCTATGGGTTCGGTCATAATTCAATAAAAATCTCATTTCCCCCGCAATTGGAAACTGGGGAAGAATTTTGAGGAGGACCCTCAAAATTCCGAAGCAAGTTCAGCCGATCGCAATATGTACAACGGTCAGAATCATCAACCATCCAACTGGGGGAGAATTTTGAGTAGGACCCTCAAAATTCTATAGCATGAGTGGTTGCAAAGCCTTGAACCATGTCACAGTCACAATCTAAATTTCTTGAAATATATTTTTTACTATGTCTTTATAAAATAATGCACATTTTAAGAATATAGCTCTGTTTAGCAAACACTACCCCAATGACGCAAACAGAATCATCAGACCAAGCAGAGCGAAGCAAGTAAAGCCATCAGAGACACGAATCAACCTCCCCCATCTACAGAACTCACGATTTTTCTTTGGATGCAGGAACAAAGAACGAACATGTTCAAAATCACAATCCTAGAAACCATCGCACTTGCCGACATTTACTATCAGCACGAACAAACAATGCTCCGTAGTCACAATGCTCACAACAATCACAATATCAAAGCCTGCTGCCAGCTAAGAAATTCTACTGTCATTTACTATTTAATCTTCTGCATAAGGCTAAGTTCTACCTTCATTTTGCATAAGGCTAATATCTGCCTTCATTTGCATAAGGCTAATCTTTTCTTTCATCTTGCATGGGACTAAGCTCTGTCCCGCATTCTGCATGAGGTTAAGCTCTACCTCCATTTGCATAAGGCTAATATTTTCCTTCCTATCTGCATGAGGTTAAGCTCTACCTCCGTCTGCATAAGGCTAATCTCTGCCTTCCATCTTGCATAAGGCTAATCTCTGCCTTCCATCTTGCATAAGGCTAATCTCTGCCTTCTCTTGCATAAGGCTAATCTCTGCCTTCATTCTACATAAGGCTAATCTTTGCCTTCCACATCTCTGCATGAGACTAAGCTCTGTCTCCATACTTGCATGAGGCTAAGCTCTGCCTCCAATTTGCTTTTCACCGAGACTAAGCACTGTATCTCGAGCATTATTCAATTCGCTTCTCTTTCTGGCTAAGCTCTGCCCTCCATTTCCCTAGACTAAGCTCTGCCCTGTGGAAGTCATATTACTATATTTCATATGCTGAAATATCGCCAACCTGTCCAAAGGCGTCATAGTCTCACAACACCATCCTCATGGCCGGAAGACAATATGTCATGGCCTGAGGATCTCTCTAAACTTTGCATATCATTATTCAAAGGCGTCATATTTCATAGGAACCATCTTCATGGCCCGAGAACATCATTTCATGGCCTGCAAATCTCTCATCAAACAATTCATAGCCCAGGACATCATGGTCTAAGGACGTCATCCCTAACCGTCCGAAGACAATTTTCATAGTCCAACGGGAACCTGCATCATGTTTGAATTTATGCACAATATATGCTTGTAGTATTCTTATTCGCAGGTAACCCTACAAGCGGCGGCAACCCCATAGGAGCGACCCCGCTCCAGTTCTCCCAGCCATATCAAACCTAACCTCTTCCTTAGAACTGTTCATTCATCTAGCCCTAGATGTTGCGTCCGTTATTGTGATGACTTCACCAGTATACTTCGTCGATGGATCCAGAACTACATGCGGCTTGATTCCTGTAAAACTAGGGATATGTAGGCAGCTGAGAAGCTAGGGTGCGGCCTAAATCTCTCCAAACCATTTCGCTCGGTCAAATTGGCCATCATGTTTTTACCCGACAAACTCTTTCATTCTTTCAGCTGTTGATACCAATTTTTCCCAAAAAATATTTTTTTGAATTGCATATATTCCTTCAAAGTCATGCATTAATAGTAATTGGTATTTTTCTATTATTTTCCTACATTTCTATTAATTTGTTCAGTATTTTATTTCCAATAAATAATTATAAAATTACATCACAAATGATTTCAAAAGCATCTCTTGATTTAATTTATTGTTTATGGTCCTAATTAGACCCAATTATTTCATAATTAGCCAAATTGGCATCTTTTGGCTATAATTGCAATAACTATACAATTATAGCCCAAGCATATAATTTTGCACTATTTTCTACCAGAAATTAGTCATTTGTACTTTTAAAATACTAAGTAATCATTTCAAACTATTTCTATGCATGAAATTCATTTTTTATAATTATTAGCTATTTTGTAAATTATTTTAATTAATTTGAATTGGGTATTTAACAAACAACCTAATTTCATTTCAATTGTAGCCTAAGTTAAACCAGACCCAAACCCAATTAAATCAATCCAATACCCCAGGCCCAAATTCTAATACTACCCGACCCAAATAAGCTCAAACCCTGGCCGTTGATCATTTTTTATCAACGGTCCATGATATTTCCTTCCTAATTTAACCTAACGACTACCCCCCTTCTCCTCTCATTTCTCTCTTTCACTCCGCCGCTATACATCTCCCTTCTCTCTCAAATCCTCTCTAACCTAACCCTAACTCTCTCTCGTTGTCACTCATCTACCGTCGATCATGGTGGTCTCTCACCACCTCCAGGCCTCAAATGGCCTCTCATATGCTGGTGCCTCCATCTCTAAGGTCCTCGAGGGACTAGGGTTAGTCCGCTTACACCTTTGGTCCGTCATTTCCTGTTTCAAGCCGCCATGGCTCGATTTTGAGTAAGATCTGCCTATTTCGCTTTAAACCTATGATTTTCTAAGCCTATGTCTTCATCTCTATGTTTTGTTTCTAAAAACCCTAATCTCGCCTCTTGAACTTCTCAGATTTGTACAGATCTGAGATGGTTCGAACTTATTTTTACTTGTTTTATGAAGATTCTTCTGATTTTTCGAAGTGGCTTGTCATCTTCCTAAACTAGGGTTTCTGAAAATCCTTTTCTTCAAAACGCTTTATGATTTTTGAGTGTTTAATCCTCTGATTTCTTATGTGCTTTGACTGATTTTGTTAAGTTTTTCCTTAACCCTAACTAGTTATGCTAAAATTTCTGACACTTTGTTTGGATTCTGAGTTTATCTTTACTGTTCGTTCTCTCAAACTTGTTTGCATGTTTGATTCTCATGAATCTGCTTCGATTAATCTGAATATTCTTGTGATTTTCACCCTGTTCAACTTACTAGGGTTTGTGATTCTGCCTATTTCTGCCTATTATGTGCTTACCTCGCTAACTCTCAGAGGTTTATGTTTATCATCACTATATCCCAGTTTGAATCCCTGATTCTACGTGATTTGTACAACTGTGTCCATTAGGGTTTCTGATTTTTTTTTCTTCTTCTTGCCTAATATGTGTTTATTCCCTTTGTTCATAAAATTTTGTGTTAACTCTCCCCTTAATCAACACTGTTCCCATTTGAATTCCTAATTTTCTGTGATTAACACCTTTTACAGATTTCCTGTGATGATGTCTTTACTGATTTCCAACCTGTAAACTATTTTCTTACCTTATTATGTGATTGACTATTATTAGTTGGTTCTTACTGATTATTTTCATAATTATACCTTTCTGTACCTAGCCTCAATTACATGTTCTGTACTGGTACTGTGCTGAGATTATTTCCTTATTATGTTATATTCCAGTCATATGGTGTTTTTCCTTATTTGTTGCATGTCTATTACCGTTCATAGTTAACTTTTTAATTGAAGGGAGTACTTAAATTGATTTTGATGCTAATTGACTCTGATTCCCCAATCACTGCATGACTTCGATTCTTACCTTATTCTCTACCTAGTTTCAAACTATATATCCATTGCTCTTACACTGGTTCAAAAGACACGAACACATTAGTTCAAAAAGCTCTCTCTCATACTCAAAGCTTTTCCGCTCTCTTTCTTTCTTTGTTACTTACTTATTACTGTTCTGAATTAGCCGGCTGTAAGCCAAGGCTGATTATTATGCTCTCCTATCCTTCACTTTGTGTTTACCTTCCCCGTACTGGTATGTTATGATATTAATTCAAGTCCCAAAACCAACATGTTTTTGTTACTGCTTCAGTTTATCATGTTTCTGATCTGTTTCTATCTATGGTTTTGTTGTTCAACATGTAATTGTCATGTCTACATCATTGTTCATCTAGCATATTATGTTATGCCCCACTTCTCTTTAGGATCAATATGCTTATGAATATGTTACCCCCTTGTAGTATGTCCCAATATGATCTTCTCTATCTCATGTTTGCCTATTTTCTAGCATGAACCTTTCTTTTCAAAGAAATTTGTATCCTAAGTTGTCTGATTCTGTGTTGATTCTGAAATTCATGCTGTGTTGATACCATTAGCTATCCCATAATCCCCATAAACCCCCTACAAGAACTTTTATGATCCTGTATACTATGTGCTCTATGTGTCCTCAATTCTCATCACCCCTGTATGAAGGATTGTGATTTGAATGTGCTGAATCTGTTTGTGCTGTGATTAGTCTACTGTTTGTTAATTGTCCTACTTTTGTCAACAAACTGTTTACTAAATAACCCTCCTATTTTATAAAACTATTTCAACTAAGCCTTTTCCAAATGCTGCCTTTCCTAGTAAAAGCTTTTCAAAACTATGTCAAGCACTCTCACTCTACTCTTAGGTCCTTAGGTTCTGCCCTTCTAGTGTATGACTGCCTTGGAATTCCTATGAGATCCATCTGAACTGGTGCACTGGGCTGGCCCTTCCACACTGCACTTACTCAATTATGGTTATGAAATCTGGGTGTGAGCACTGCCCGGGATCCCTTGAGGTCCTTAGAGAACTCTGACACACCCGGATATGAGAAAAGCTATGAAACATTTGAGCACTTGAGGTTCTGGGAATCTGGGCCTGTTTTTCAGGCTCCCTATAGTTTAAATTCTTCTTTTCCTTTATCTATTTATGTAATTTACTAAGCTGGTCTGTAATAATTATTTGTAAATAAATATTGGGGATGGCTAGTGAAGAGGGGAGGAAAGAGGGGGAGCACGACAATAATTAAACCAAAACCAGCGATTTGCTTTATCGTCCATCCCCGCCACCAACCCCTTGGTTCCGCGGTGGCGAAGGTGAATCATTGTGACCCTATGGAAGCTAGGCGCGAAGAGGTGCAACAAGTGGCAGATGGAAATCTCGCAGCCGCCCAATTCCGCATACTTCATCAACATGAGGAAGCCTTTGTAGATATATGAAGAAAGTTGAGCCGGACAGACGTCGTAATAATGACAGAACTCCTCCGCTAGTGGAGGAAGTGGGAGAGAATAGCCCACCAGGAACGAGTAGTCATAGAATGCACAATACCCAGGCTAGTGAAGTTGTATCACGTCATCCCCTGCAGGAACAATATCAACATGGGCAGGAATGTGGTATTTGGATATGAGGGCGGAGATATGCTTCAACCCCATCTCAGACAATACCGGCTCAGGGTCCTGAACGGGCTCTTTTGAGAAGTCATTCCTGGAAGTTGGGTTACGTGGAACGAACTCCTCCACGGTGGGAAAACTCTCGTCTTACATAACCATTGGTTCTCCGTCATTGGAGGGCATAGCCACCGACAATAGGGTAGCATCAGAAACTATCTCCGAATTGGGAGTCGAGTTGGTCATTTTTCGATAGTGTGCGTGCGATGGAGTCAGAAGTAGAGAAAGGGTGTTGACAGTGGAAGATATAAAGAGCAAGAAGAAGAAGAAGAAGAAGAAGCAACTTGCAGAGGTGAAGTTAGAAAATGTGAAAGTTTCACTTAGAAACTTCCCCCCCTCTATTTATAGGTAACCGGGGTGACCGAATCGGAGCAAATAACCGTTAGTGGCCCTAGAATCGAAGCGAAAAAGGCTCGTGAAATGATGCTGCGAATTGGGAAGATGCACAATGATGACGCACGTAGCCGTGACGTCATCCTATGCCTACCTCGCTGACCGTGACCCTTGGAACTACATGTCACAACTTCGACGATGATCATTTATGCTCGGCCATCACGCCAAGATTTCTCCTGAAAGACTGCTGATAAATTTCGCTTACCGAGGTCGACCAAGAAGACAACCTCAATAAGCAGAGGGACTAACTGTATGGGTCAAAATTCGACTAGGTTCAGCGAAAGCAAATGAACGAGTTATGGTCGAGGTCGAGCATGGCCCAATAGTGAGGAGTCGTCAATCGAGAGATCGAGACCGAGGTCAAGTAAGGAGAATAGTAGTAATGACTAGGATAGTCTTAGAATTATGAAAAGGGAATATCCTACTGAATATTCTCCTGTACGTTTTAGGGTTTCCTAGGAATATCCCTTATAAATAGTAAGAGATAGGGAACAAAAGGGGGATTCACTTTTGGCTGATAAGAACACTTGTAAGAAATTGACTATTGAGAGAATATACAAGGATCTTGTCTTGTTGTCGTGACCGATTTCATTGTTCATTCTACCTTTCCACTCACTAGATCCAAGAATACTTTATCCATCCTCATATTTAGTTATCACACAATGTTGTCAGAAGGATGGATCATCCACATCATTCAATATTTGGGTGATTAATTCCTCCTATTTAATATTTATTGTCATTTATCATATTTATTGCTTACCGTTATTCCTCCATTCATTGACAATTATTGAGCACAGTCTAGGTATTTAATAACCTCGAATGTTGTCCCATATCATTGATACCTATTAATCTTAGATCTAGAATTTATTATGTTTAACTAGGATTTGCCCATTGCCACTTTATTTAATTAGTTTAACAAAAAATTTAATATTTTTTGGTCAAACAGCGAAGTGTGATATTATCATTGCCATTTCAAAAGAATGATTGCCTAATTTTTAGGAACATCAAACAAGCTTTTCTGGGATATAACAAGCCTATTATCTTAGTTGTCATGAAAAGTAGTATTAAATTTGGGTAAATTTCACAAATGGTCATATAATTATGACTTTATTTCATCAAAGTCATATAACTTTATCACACAAAAATCATATAATTATGACTTGTTTTTCATCAAAATCATATAACTTTGTTTTCTCACACAAAAATCACATAACTTTCGCTATCTCACACAAAAATCATAATGGTTGAAAAAAAAATTCTATTTTTTATTTTCAATCTAATAAATAATTATCCAATTAAAATAGGAGAAATATAAGTATATTTTTAGCCGTTCTAAAAATATAATAGCAGATAAAATATTTTTTTAATATATATATATGTGTATATATGCACATTCTATATATATTTTGGCTAGGAAATGCAATTAGTTTCGGTCGATCAATTAATTTTATATTTTTCCTTTAAAAAAGGAATGACCTAACCCAACTGACCCAATACTCATATACGTAAGTTATAATAATATTAAAAGTGAATTCTTCCCATAAGAAATTTAGTTCGGAATGCATGAGATTCTGATGAAAAAAAAGGAAATAAAAAGTATAATTAAAGAGCACTTGAAATAAAAATGCTATCGATTTGAATAAAAATCTTGAAAAAAAAATATAAGTATTGTATTTTGAAGGATTTACGATTCACTTTTAGTATAATTTTAATTTTTTTATATGAGTATTTGGTCGGGTGAGGTAGGTCGGGTTGACTCATCCCTATTTTAATTGAATTATTATTTATTAGACTGAAATAAAAAAATATTATTGTGTATTTAACAAAGTTTGTGAAATTTAGGGTATTAAATTTGAAGTGAAACGACACTCTTATAAAGGAAGTGTTGATCGTTAATTCCTGCAATTATTATATAGTCATGTCGCTTAGAATTCAACATTTGAAATACTCCCAATTCCCAAGATATTTTTTTTTTCAAAGTCTTTACTAATCATTTGTCACTTCAATATTACTATAAACTACACAATACATTTGCTAATAATTGATTAAGTTATATCCTTTAGTTAACAATGCCCATGAAGATAGGGAAAAGCTTACAAGTAAATGCAAGAAGATTTCTTTTCCTGCATTCTGAGGCCTTGTTTGTCCATAAGAAAATTGTTTTTTCAAAAAAAAAAAAAAAATCAAAAATGTGTTCGTCCACAAGATTTTGCAAGTATTTGAAATTTTTTCGAAAATGAGTTATCCAAAAACCAAAAACCACTTTTCCAAAATTTCAGAATTTTTTTTTCGGACTCACAAAACTGCAACATTTTTCAAGTGTAACTTCAAATTTTAAATATCGTTTTTTGACTTAACTCGAAATACTATTTTTTTTTTCTTTCAAAAAGCAATTTTCATATCCAAACGCCTACTATATCTCTATAATGGTCAACAGGGAATATCTTGGGCCTACACTTTTTTCACTTTCTTTGTAATTTATGATCTGGTCAAGTGGATATTTCAAAAATCCACTATTACACGTGGCAATTTTGGGTTGGCTGTAAAAGAGGAAATCTTTATTGGGTTGGATTTCTGTGAACATACTGTATCTAAAAAGAAAATATTATGCACGGTGCTGAACTTTGCCAAATGGACATGAAACAAAAATTGTCTTTCACCAATTATAAAACAGATAATGATATTCTAAGATAAGGACTTTGTTCCTTCTGAGTCATATATATACAGTAGGTGCAAGCCCATTAAACTAAATATTCTTTCTGTGTGTAGTTGCTGCATTTTATAGTATTTCATTTTATTTCTACAATGGCAGCTGCTACAATGGCTCTCTCTTCCTCTTCTTTTGTTGGAAAGGTAGTGAAACTCTCACCATCTTCCTCTGAAATTATTGGAAATGGAAAAGTTATCATGAGGAAGACTGCTAGCAAGGCCAAACAGGTCTCTTCTGGCAGCCCATGGTATGGTCCTGACCGTGTCAAATACTTGGGACCATTCTCTGGTGAGTCTCCAAACTATTTGACTGGTGAGTTCCCCGGTGATTATGGATGTGACACTGCTGGACTTTCAGCTGATCCAGAAACTTTTGTCAAGAACCGTGAGTCGGAGGTGATCCACGGCAGATGGGCTATGCTTGGAGCTCTTGGTTGCGTCTTCCCCGAGCTCTTGGCACGTAACGGTGTCAAATTCGGTGAGGCTGTATGGTTTAAGGCTGGATCCTAAATTTTCAGTGAGGGTGGACTTGACTACTTGGGGAACCCAAGTTTGGTCCATGCACAAAGCATCTTGGCCATCTAGGCTTGCCAAGTCATGCTGATGGGAGCCGTTGAGGGTTACCGTGTTGCTGGTGGACCTCTTGGTGAGGTTGTCGACCCACTCTACCCCAGTGGTAGTTTCAATCCATTGGGCCTTGCTGATGACCCAGAAGCTTTTGCTGAGCTTAAGGTAAAGGAGATCAAGAATGGTAGACTTGCTATGTTCTCCATGTTTGGATTCTTCGTGCAAGCTATAGTCACCGGAAAGGGTCCATTGGAAAACCTTGCCGACCACCTTGCCGACCCAGTTAACAATAACGCATGGTCTTACGCCACAAACTTTGTCCCCGGAAAGTGAAATTCTTAGAAACAAAAAGTATCACGTTTTTTGATAGCCTTGTAAAGCTATTGTAAATCAAAAGCAACAAGAAAAATAATCTTAAACCAGAGGCGGACCTAGGATTCAGCGGTTGCGGGGCACCATAACATTTAATATAAATTAATCACTACTCATAAAGATTGGTATCCAACTATTTTTTCAAGACATTTGCAAGTATAAATTAAAGAGTCCGGAACTAAAATGTGTTTTTTTTTACTCAAACGACCGAAATGCGTGAAATAAACACTTAGTGATCAAAATACATATAGCGCCTTTTTAAATAGCGTTATACCTTAACATCCGTTTTGAATTTTAAGGTAAAGGCAGTATAAAGCTTTTTATACACATGTCATATGAAAAACAAATAAATAGCATTTAATGTACCAAAAGAGGAGCAGACTATTGGGTGGTACAATGGTTAAATGCTAGGTAATAAATTAGTTTTGTCGTTGAGGTCCAAATTTCGATTCCTTAGCAACATTATGTTGTTTTCCTATTTCTTTTTATTTTTAATTTCTTTTCATTTTTTGGTTTAAGTAATTAGATATAAATACTTTTATGTTTATAATTACTTCTCAATGTAATTAAAATAATTTAATATTTATTAAAAAATTATAATTTTTTAATTCATTTAAAGTAAAAAACTGAAATTGAGACGCCTGCTATTAGTTCGTTAAAAAATCTATCGACATTTTTAATAGTTGTTATTTTGTCTTATACGTAAAGTAAAATTATTTTTTGTATATTTTATATATATAGTTTAATCTATTGCTTGAATTTATTTATTTTTTGATATCTTTCTTTTAAATTTAGTTATTAAAATTTTAGTTATATTTACATTATATGGATTTTATTAATCGAAATTCTAATTATAAATCTTATAATTTTCAAAATAGACCACATTTTAGTTTCGGAGTCTAAATTAAAGGTAGTTTTTGACGAATTTTTCGGGTACCGGTGACTTCACAACCCGTAATCCACCTCTGTCTTAAACGATTGCAGGCCTTTTCTTATCTATATCTGTCAAGGAAAAAACTAACGTAATAAAAGCATTAAAAAATGTGTATAAAAATCCATACATCCTTTCATAACTTATGAATACCAAAGAGAAGAGTGTAGTAGGATGGAAAGAAGTAATATGAGTTTAACTTATACATGTCAACTTTGTAAAGATATTTTTATATTAACCAAAATAAATCTATAATCTAAGTAAGCCCTTCATAAATAGTGAGATTTATAACCTTAGAAGTACGATAAATTTTTTGCAATCGCTAAAGTTATCCGATAATATAAAGATTCTTTACGTCAACGAAAGATATTAATAGTAGTTATTTATGGCCATGGATACTAGTTATAATATCAATTTATGAAAACCAGAACTCTTGTTTTTACATCCCACCCTTCCCTCTAAAAACATCTTGTCTTGTCCTGTCATGTCCCGTCCCATTAGGCAACTATAAATACTAGTTATTATTGGAGTTTAAGCATTGGGCTTAAAAGCCTTTAAGCATTGGGCTTAAAAGTCTAAGAGTGTGAATTGGAAAATGGTGGAAAATAAAATGGAGGGAAATGAAAATTTGAATCAAGTAAGCTTTTGTCATGAATTTTGTACCACATTGGTGAAAGACAACTACACTTGTGTGTATAAATATATGATCACTTCTTAGAGCTCTTAAAAGGAGTTGAAGAGGATGTATCCTCGCGCCGTCGTTGTCGCTCGGCTCGGCTTCGGCTTTGTCAAATGATCGATAAGATTACTTTTTGGACAAAGTTTATTTGATTAATTATTTAATAATTAATTAAATTTCAGTCAGCTCATTAACAGAATTAACTGAAATCCAAAAAAAAATGCTGCTTTTGCTGAACGTTGTTTTCCTTCCTGAACAG